>OMKK01046524.1:0-11087 GCA_900302305.1 Polymixia japonica
CAGACACTTAAGAAAAAGTTGCAGAGTTTGATGATCTTGGGTCGCTTTTAAGTTGGCCTTTCAGCGCCTCTCTGAAGGGGGCTCTTAACTGGGGCCGAGCGCGGACGGAAGATCCTTCAGTGTTTTTTTCTGTGATCTTTAAAACCGCGCTACGCCCATGTTAGCCCCGTGACAGATAACAAAAAACGGCCTCCTGCCTCTTTTCTTTCGCAGTTTGTTGCAGCGGGGGGAAACCGTGCACGCGCGGGAGAACGGAAACTCTCTCCGCCGCCGACAGCCATTCAAATGAATTAGTTTCAGCTTTATTGCTACGGACTGGATTTTCCACTCTCGTTATTAAACTGTGTTAAAAATGCACTTTCATTTCAGATAAGTACCAGTAATCCTGTTTGCGGAGCGCAGTAGATGAAGTTAAATATAATTTAAGCAGAAACGGAAACGGGTGGAACAATGTAATCATTGAAAGTGAGATTGAAGTGATGCTATTATTATCGTTATTATTATTATTTTCATCGCTGTTGGTGTGGAAACGCAGCGATGACGCTGGCGATGGCAACAGCACGTGAGGAGAAAGAGCGAGAGAGGAGAGAGAGCGAGAGAGAGAGAGAGAGAGAGAAAAACCACTTCACCCAATAGCTACGAGAGCCAATAAATCCCATCTCAGTATTGCCCGTCTCACTGTTCCTTTGTGCGACAATGGCTCACAAATTGTTCTAGGGCTTACATCCTGTGGCCCAGAGAAAATTCACAAAGAGCCGGCATCGTTACTGTATGAATAGCATTGGCGGAGCTCTACTGTTAATTAGCGGGGGTTTTACAGGCTGAAGGAGCGGTTAGCGAGGGCTCTTCTGTGGCCCCGGCGTCGGTGTAATGACGCTCCGGTTGTTATTTCTCTTCGGTTCGACCTCTCTTTAGCAGGGCTGTCCTAGAACTGCTAGAGGGATTTAAAAAGTAAGGACCCACCCGGGTGAGAATATTGGCAAAGCTGTGATAGAGACATGCAAATATTAATCCCGCATTATGATACCCAAGGCTTTTGATAAATAGACATTATTGATATTAAAATCGCTCTCCACCCATACCGCTTATAATGCAGAATGAGGTTCTCAAGCGTAAGATTACAGGTAATATAATAAAAATAGAACAATTGCCATGTTATTAGCCATTTGTTAACATGCTAATTGCTGTTAATTCTTTTCAATTTTGGCCTGTGCTCCTTTAGGCATTAGTCTTAATCCCCCCGGTGATGAAGTTAGTGTATTAAATAGCAAGCACAGAGAGGAGGGGAGACTGGACATGGAATTAAACCATCATATTTATAACCATCTCCAACAAACACCACTGCGCACCACTGGAAAACTACTTTGAATCAAAATGCCTTCTTGGGTACAGAAGGCGCTGTGTCCATGAAGTGAGTCCTAATTCCATCTAATTTATTCAAATGAATATACTATGGGCCTGTTTATACAGATGGCTTCTGACATCTGGCTTTGAAGAGCGCTTTCTGAAGAGGTTTTTTTTTTTTTTTAATGAAGTGTACAGGAGTCTAATTTTGAATCTATCTTGGACCCACCATTTCTAGAAGTATCATTCCAAAGTTAGATTGAAAACCAAATTCAGCAACACATTTAAACATCAAGATGGTCCGACGTTTCTTGGTACTGGCAATCATAATGTCATTAATGTTATACCAGACTCACTGGCAGCGGGACCATAATGTGAGCCCCGCGTGTGACCTTTTGGCCACACAGTCATACGGAATCCATTGTAATAGGCCTGAATCCATTAATAGGCTGAATGGCTGTCCGATGAACTACCTCCCTGACTGGATCACTTAATGTCTGTGGTCAGGAATGTAAAAATCAAGATTTAATAGTACAGCAAATACACGGGGATGAAGGCCAAGCCGCATGTAAACATCAACGTTCGGGGAAGTAAAATGCCTCTGGGATTGAAACCGGGGCAACGGTCATGCAAATGACACTGGGAAACAAGGGTAAAGATAGTAACGGCGACGGTAAGCTCGATGATGAAATTAACGTTTGACGCAGAAGAACAGCGCTTCTCACGCTCGCCTCGGCAATCAATGCGCACACAAGGTTAATAATGACAATTGAACCATTAACTCAACACTGTTGCAGGTTGTGAGAGTAACAGGGCTGACGGTAAATTGGGAAAACGTTGCACGGGAAATGCACACGCCTGTCTTCTGTCAGGGCACAGAGACCAGGTGAAAAACACACAATAGGATTGCATTTTTAGACATGGTTGAAAAAGACCTTGTCAAGATTGATGTCCCTCCCGTAGCTATAGTTAATAGTGGGGACTCCCGAAATTAGAATCCACTTCGTTCTAAATGCACCACCTGTGAATCGAGGACATTAGAGAGAAAAAAAAAAACAAAAAACCAGAAAGGTACATGTCATTTCTATAGGTTGCCAAGACACAGGGAAAGGAGAATAGCCAATCTGTGAGGTGTAATGGATATGTCAAGAATTGCTAAATCATAGCTGTCCGGGGCAGAGAGACAAGTAAACCAAACATAATGTCATTCCTGCGAGAGAAAGAGGTGAATGCCGGGGAAGACGAAAAGAGGGAATAGCATAGTTGGATGAAGTGTTGCGCTTTCACCTAAAAATGAGAAAATATCAACGCTGTTTTTTTTTTTTTTTTGTGTACTGTTCTTTATTATTACCTGTTTGGCATCTCTGTCCGGGTGCATTATGGAAATAAAGTAATGCTACTTTGCTTAACAATAACACACTGACTTTGAATCCTCTTACTTAAGGTCTGATTGCTTCTTGACGGTGGTTTTAAATGAATTGTGTTGAGGAGTGATAAAGAGCTTATTGCCAAGAATAAAAGCCCAGAGCAATGAAGAAAAGCTACACATGGAGTGGCTAGGCGATACAGGCTATTACGGTGAGGGAATGGTGTCCTTGACTGCCAGGACGGCTTAGAATTTTATTTCATCTTGTTTTGCTTGCTGCTGACAATGATGCGTGACTCTGGCACTGGAGAAAGAGGGCAAGCGTGAGAGCCATTTTAGATCTCATTTACATATAGTCTGTCTATACCGGCATATGAAAAAATATGTTTGTACGTACGTGTGCGTGCGTGAACCTGCAATTATGCGTACGACGTGTAAGGAAGCCTGCTCGCAGCGTGCGTACGTTCAGGAGGTGCGTTCGTGCATCGGAGCGTTTTGGTGTTTTTCTGTTTTAACGCTCTGCAGAGTAGATTTTGAGAGGACACTATCCTGTTTATCATTCTCCTTGTGCGTGTGTTGCGTGTGTACACACTCACGCTGACCTCTAGCAAGCTCATGCACTGGGGTCCCTAGCTTAATGTAAATTAGGACCATGGAGGACTGGTGGACTCTGGGAATTGTTGTTTATCTGGCCGGCGAAAGGACGCTTGAGTTGTAATGGCTCTCCCGTGGCCTCGGCATGCATACTTCTGTGTTCCTCTGCTGTTTGGGGGCCATCTCTCCACGTGGCCCTGTCTCCATGTTAGTTTGGTTGGCTGCCTGATTTGGGTGGGATCAGTTCATTTAGAGTTTATCAAGTGAGTCAGTGCTTTGGTTGCATACACAGACTCACCCAAGGAGGTTGCATCTCCAGAGAAAAGTTCATCTATCTATGCCTGGCCGTTTCTCTCTGCAGAACTGTCCACAGAGTTCATTCAGGCCCAATAGAGTGGTCGTAGCATAAAAGATATGTATTTAAAGTGTTGGGTTTTCAGTATATTACACTCAAATTAAATTTTACAGCCGCCATCGGGTCTTCTGTATCTTTGCTGACCTCTTCCTGTGAGCTGCTTTCTCCATGCAAAGTTGATTTCCTTCCAGTTGCGTAGTGTTTTAATCATTACTTGATAGTCTACTGGAAATTAATTCCACTGGATGCATAATTCCCGAATTGTGTCCCAAATGAAAGTATGTAGAAGGTCATTACATGTCTTGAGCTAATGCCTGTAATGCTATAGCTAATTGTTTTGCTAACATTAGATTGTGTCTTCAACCACCGATTTGACAATGAAAAAAACAAAAAAATCCTAATTATGACTGAAATCTAGATGAATCGGTCCTCTGGAAGTTGAGACGTACAAAGCGTTCAGCGGGGGAGGAATCAGAGATGCAACCATGACGTAAACCTCACGTTGGGAAATCGTAAGTGCGTTATAACATTCAACACAACTTCCCAATGAAATATGGAGAGCTCCAAAACAACAAAAACCTAAGCTCTGACTTAGTTTGTGAGTCAGGCATGCCAAGAGCCATTACCCTTTAAGTAAAGTATATGTCCAATAATTATCTCATATGATGCTGTGCGTTTTCAAGCAAACACAAAATAATGATTGTGCCCCACAAAGTGCATGAAAAATTGCAGGGGTAAAACCTTTTTCTCTGATAGGTTTGGGCATTTTAGACATCCTTTTCCAAAGAGATTTGGTCAGAGCTTTTCCTCCACTTAAACACAGACACATTGAAGACCAATTTGTGGGATTAGTGGACATTGCCAAGATGAAGTTGGTATTGAAGAGGCCCACATGACTAGTGTCCCCCAGTGTCCTGCTAAAGCCCTCTTAGCTCCATTCCTGGCCACAGACTAAGCCCATCCAAACCCCAATTGCAATCACAACCTCAGCTCAGACCTTCCCCTCCAATCCCCTTCCCAAGCATCAGCGGCCTAAACTGCAACTCCGTCCCCAGTCTGCAGCCCTCCCAGTCTTGTCTCCTCCCAGAACTTTATTTAATGAGTGAAGTTTTTGTGGTGGGTGGGTTGGTGAGGGGGTCTCACGCCAGGCCTGGAACAACAGAAGAGAAGCTTTCATAAAGCATGGGCGAACAAATGGGATTTAACACACAAGAGGCTCTGATGGCCTATTAATTCTGCTTTGGCTGGCATCCAGAATGAGCCTAGCCTCTCTCCTAATTCATGGCTAATTTCTATCAGAGGTATCAGGAGACTTTTTTTCACTGGGCAGGATGCATCCACATAACTTTAATGGATTCATTCAAGGGCTACGGCACGCAGACATTGATTAGATTGCCTCAGAGGGCCTGCTGCTGGCCGCTTGACATAGGCAGCAAATGAAATGTGACCTCCGGTAAACAGGCCTGAACCAGCCAGCCCCAGTCTAATCCATTAGCTCAGAACCTTTCCCAATCCCATTTAATTAATGAGGTGATTTGAAAAGTTGTGCGCATCTACCAATCCCTGGAACTGAAAAATGGTGGGAATTTAAAGTAACAACAACAACAACGACAACAACAACAATGACAACAACAACAACAACGACAACAATGACAACGACAACAATGACAACGACAACAACGACAACAATGACAACGACAACAACAACAACGACAACAATGACAACAACAACGACAACAACGACAACAATGACAACAACAGCAGCAGCTAGAAGCCTTACACAAGTAAGACATGGGAATGACAGTGTTCAATCGTGCAATAAAATGGAATATTATTCCAGTCCTGAGACGATCCAACCGCAAAGTACATACAGATGTGAGGCCACAAGGTGGGTTATGGAAAATTGCCCTTTTTTTTTATCTGGATTGCTAAAATATTTGTCAGCAAGAGATTTATTCATCAATTTATTCAGAATTTACCAAAGCCAAGCAGTGACAGCAGGGGAGACGGAGTTAATCAGCGAAATAAAAGCAGAGGAGGGAACATGTTTTCCACTGTTGTCTGCAGAAAGAATTTTCCAGTGTGTTTATTTCTGCCATGCTGCTCTGATCTGCTCTGGTCTGCACAACCTGAACTCTGGTGTTTGTAATTCACATGCTGCACAGCCGTGCCCTTTCAACCAGGATCCCTTTCTCTCGCCAGTTCTTTATTTAGGCAAATGGGCATCACTGTCTGAGGGGGAACAGTGGTGCCATATTTCTCCATAACAAAGCTTCTACCTTCAACCTCAATGTCAAAAGAAAGACAAGCACAACATCTCTGCAGGTGCATATGCTACATTACTGATTTTTCTAATTGCATTCATTTATTTATTTTCAATTAATAATTTATGATGCAACACACAGTGGTATGCAAATTAACAATTTAATTTTAATGAGTTTTTAATGACCAAACAAATAATTAGTAGAACCCAGTGTGGTGTGCATGTAATTTGAGGAGGAATGAATTTTAGAGCTTTGTTCAATGTTTGAGTACAGAATATGTCGGGCTAATTTACTGAGACCAGCTTATGCGGGGAAAGATTTGCATTGTACATACAAGAGCATTTGGAAGTCATTTAATCAAGGTCATTATGAACTTGCCAAAAGCCCAGTTTTGACATTTTATGCTAAAAAAAAGAAAAGAAAAAGTGTTGTCATTATTTCCTACAAAACCACAGCAGACACACAAAAAAAAAAAGGACCACGCTCCAAATATAACACTATAAAACTCTACAAACATCCTAACTATGCTCACAATTCCTGTTGGTCTTAGAGGAAAAGGCAGAAGGCTAGATGCCACTGGAACCAAATGACATTTGATAATGGCTTTTTTCAGCAAACCCAAAAGACATTGTTAAGATTTACATTTTCAAATATATGCTGACCTTTTTTCCCTCCTCTCCTCTGTTCGCTTGTCATCAGCTCTGTAATTGAATCAATATATTTCCTGATCAGCCCAGAGATTGAATAAGGTCACAGGAAGCCATGTGCGGACATTAAAAATCATTATTCTACTCAAATTGAGGAGAGATGGCACGGACCATTCAGGGTTCAAAATGAAATTCTATTAGAGTCTATTACACTTTTACAATTATAGAGACGTTCCAATATTACAACGGGAAATGAAGTCATAATAAAAAGCCCAGGGGTGTATTACAAAGAAATGACCCGGCTATTTTTTTTCTGTTTCACGCTCCTTTTGAATTGATGAAGAGAACTTGGTGACTTTACATTCACTGATAAGTGACCTTATTCATGAAAAATAGAGGATTCTGTTTCAGTCGCTGCCGTTTCTCGCACGAGGTTTTTGCTGCAAAGCCCCTTTTACCACCTACAAGAGCAACAATGGAGCCTCACGTTGACAAAGAGACGAGATCGTGCGTGTGCATTTACATCAAGTCTCCTTACAGGCACATTTTAGGACAAGTGTTATGAGCTGCTAAAGCAATTACCACTTTAATTGCCTTTTATCATACATTTATTTTAATTATTCATTTATTTTCTGGGATATGGGATATTGCTTTATGCACCTCTCTGAGTGGCAAAATGGATAATTAAATAGCCCAACAGCATCAGGCATTTACAAGAAAAAGTTGAAATCCTGTTAATCCACTATTCCAGAAAAAAATGGAAAATTAAATATACCACAGTATTAACCGACAAAATTTAGTTTAAACTCTTGCCAATTATGTCTAGCTATCAAATTAGATAAAACTTGATTTTTAATTGGCTTACTCATTGAAATTAATCACACTTATCAGCAATCAACTTATCAACTGCATGCACAGAGTGAAATAAGAGAAAGGCAGAGCAATGAGCAGGGCGCAAGAAAACCATTCCTTCTGGCTTTACATCCATTATGATCAAACCAGTCTCATTTGGTCCACGTATTTCAAAACGAGCTCAAACTGAGTCGCTCTCAAAGCGGGTAAGAGTAAAGCTCCGCGCTTAAAAAAAAAAAACCGCGCCGGGCCTGCGCTTCGTCTGCACTGTCACGTCTATTCGCTGACGTCGGGGAGAGAGCTTCGTCTCCCCCCCGGTTATACTCCTGTGTTACTAAAGCGGAGCCCCTTTGGTTCAATTAGGAGCGAACGTCTGCGGCGTTCGAACGGTCTTTCTCCTCAAAGCCCTTGTCAAAAACGACAGTGAGCAGGGGAGAGCCCCCCCCCGGTCACCTGGAAAGGATGCTCGCCCTTACAGCCAGCCAGCCAGCCAGCCATCATCATCATCATCATCATCATCGCCGGGTGTAAATAGCCTTTCATCTCAGGTGGAACAGAGTCATTGAGCGAGCACATCTACATTGCTCTGTTAAACTCTGCATAAAGAGAGGGAGGGGGGGGAGGTAATGAAACCGCCGTCTCTACCTTCCATTCCACCCCCGCCTCTCCCGATTTTTTGAATATAAAACCTCAGAGTGGAACGTTTATGAAACACATAATGACAATCTAAATCAGTGGGCGGCTTCAATCTACAAGGATTAGTGAGCTTGATGTAGTGCAATACGTGAAGGCATACTTGATGCCTTATTAAGAGCGTCAGAAGTCCTCCCTGAAGGAGGACGGGAGGGGGAACACACTCCACTGTGCCACAGATCTCTGGCAGCAAATTAGAGTGTAATATCTATTCAGGATGAAACAAGTGCCAAGGAGATACTTGGCCTGACAGATTTTTTCAGGTAGAAGAAAAGACGATTGTAACTCTATGGGTTTTTTTTTTGGTTTACTTTAATGATTTCTTGTTTTTTTTTGTTGTTGTTGTGTTTTTGAGTATTGCCCAGTACACCACCGCCTGAGCAAGGCCAAACAACCAGCAGACAACAAATGATAACAACAACAGCAGCAACAACAACAAGACAATAACTGTCTACACCTGTATACTTAAAAAAGACGCCTCTATTTATAATAGATCTGCTGCTTCACGGTCGTTATGAATTCATGCATTATATGCGAAACGCTCAGCAAATAACAAAACAATATCTTTAAGATATTACAACTTCAGAATAACTTCAGACTACATCCTAGCTGGTGAAGATTAGTGAGAAAAAAAGACAAAAAAAAAATTAACCAGCACAAATAATTAGCTACTTTCTCTGATCAGAACATTTTTTTTTAATTATGTTGTTGTTGACGTTGTTGTTTGCTGTACAGACAAATGTTTTCATGGTAGACTCCTAATGTAGACTCCATGGTTGACTGAATGAAGTATGAAGATTTTAAGTAGATCTGCCTAAAGCTATTACTTTACTATCAACGTAGATAAAGAAAGAGATTATTTACTGTTGTTTTTGCCTGCTTTTGTCTATTGACTTCCAGGGGGAGATTAACAGAATCTGAAAAATTAAATGGCCCATTAATATTAATTCAAATGCGCGAGATGGAACATCTCAAAGGAATATAACTACTATGATGGTGATGGGTGATACCTACAGTACATAACCTATACTATATACAGTACCACACATTTGGGAGTAGTTTTATCTGCTTTGCACCAAGGAGTTCTACTATTACTACTACTTTTTTGGTGCTGGTTGGTTGGTGCAACATCCCATCATGCCCTACCGTTGCACTGAATATACCTCAGTGTCGATACACCTAGCATGCATTAGCTGGTAGCTAGCAGTCATGTGGACGCTCTAAGGTCATGACAAATGGGCGGGGCATGTTAAGGTCATGGAACCTTTGTGTCATTCCGAACTTTGTTTTTTAGCAGGCCAGTAAACTGCTGCACTGCTTAATTGTGATCTATGCAGTAGACTGTATGGCTACAATGGGATAATCACGCACACACACGCACACACACACACACACACACACACACACACACAAAATCACACGTGCACGTAAGTAAGGTCTCCTAGCTGCAGCGCTCTGCATTCTAGCCGAGGCGTCTCCTTCCTTAGCCTAACTCGCTTGGCTCGCTCTGTCACCCAGGTTTGTTGGAGGGCCCCGATGGTGATGAATGTCTTTTCCGTTCTGCGAAGCCCCCCTGCACTGCAACAGCACGCCAGACAGAATGAAAAACAGATTAAAGAGCCAGGAAACCGACACAGAGAGGATGTTTGGCTGTTGGCTATTGAGTTATCGGGCCTTTTCACACCTAATGAAAGAACTTTAAGCACTGCAGCTTATTAAATATCCCCCAGTCACCGGGCAGAGCTGCAGAATTGCCAGGCCCTGAGAAAGCTATATTAGATTTTAATTAAACACAAACAAACAAATTATCCAAAGTCCATGCAGGGAAATTTAACTCCATCCCAAAATAGTAGAACCTTAAACTGTGGGACGATGCGTGCGAGGTCTACAGGTGGACTAAAAACAGCGTTTGAATATGTGTTTAGCGAGGCTTATAAATGAGTACATCAAAAGACCTCGTCAAAACCTAGGAATATCATATCAGTAAACAGCAAGGAGACAGAATATCAAAGTTAAAAAAGAAAGCGAGTCTACATCAACAAATACGTCCTATGAGCCTTTCAAAAGAAAACAATTACCACCGGGTTTTTTTTTATTATTTGATAATCAATCTAATCTCTTTAACCTTCACTTATCTTCGGTACATCCAGACTGCTTATGAAAATCACACCGAAAGAAGGCGAGAAATTATTTTCATTCATTTTTTTTTTTTGTTCTCCCAGAATTTCAATGGATCTTTATTTCTGAGGGTAAATGTGCCCTTTCAGGTGTAAATTGTTCTTTAAGATGTCCTATCATTAGCTGTGTTCTCTGGAGACACAGGTCTTTAAATAGAAATATAATCAACCACGCAGCTCATTACGCCTGTCTCTGTTTATAATGATGTTTTAAGAAATCTATCCATCGCTCCACTTTGTAATTAAACTTCCCCAGAACGGCTGGGTTCAACAGTTTCTCCTTGTTCAGGCCAAGTCCTTATCATGGCTTTGATTCTCTGTCTCTCTCCCTCTCTCTCCCTCTCTCTCTCTCTCTCTGCCTCTGGCCGTGCCAAACCGAAGCTCGCACGTCCAGCTTTCAAGGGCATCTTCTTCTATCCTCGCGGCGGGACGAAGTTTGTTTTACTCAGGACGTCGAGCGGATTTTCCCACATGAACCCTTACGTAAACACAAATACTCTGGTGAAATATAGACGTGAGCTGTTGCGTGAACGAGTACGTTGCTTTTCTCTCGTCACTTTTTAAGAAGAGACAACAGAGCTGAGGCCGGGTAGCGGCTGCGAGGCTGAAGGGCGTCTGTCCCAGGCAGCTGAACCGGTGTAGACTAGTTCTTCTCTGGGCCTTTCCTCCCTGCGTCCTTCTCCTTCTCCCTCTGGGTTTCTACTATCCTCCAACTGCACACATATCCTGCCTTGTTCCTTTCATTTGGGTTTGACCCCTGCTATCCTTACTTCCGAGTGGGCTTCATTAAATGCC
>OMKK01046527.1:0-11336 GCA_900302305.1 Polymixia japonica
GGGGGTGGGGTTTGTTTGTAGACAAAGAGGCGGAGCAGCACTTACTGAGAGGGGAACCTCTGGGTTGTTGCACACCAGGCAGGGATCACTCTCCAGGTAAAAGCCATCAAACTCCACCAAGCCTGACAAAGTGCTGCAAGAGAGGACGCAGGTCAGAGCTGATGCCGTCTAACGTACGTTATATTCTCATCGCTGCCGAGTGCGTATCGGTACAGACTTACTTGTAGATGTTGGAGTTGGGGTGGTTGGTTAGGATATGGTTCTGTGTCCTCAGGATTTCCACAGCTTTCTGGGAATACTCCTTCAGCTAGAGGAGAAAAGGGGAACAATTAAACCAGACTCTTTTTTTAACTACTACTATTTTATATTTTAACTACTCACAAGATGTTCATACCAAACAGAGACACATTAGAGATGAGGTCTCACAAAATCACATATCATCAAAGAAAAAAACCAAAGACACTTCCAATAAAGAGCCCATGTGACCAACCGTCCAACGCACCTTTTTCTCCGTCTGCGGGGTCTTGAGGGAGAAGTATCCCAGCAGGTCTACAAACTGGGCAGCTTTGCGGCCGTAGGCAGGGAGCTCAGGCCAGATGGCCCAGGTCAGCTCCAGTAACAGCTCCTGCTGAGACTTACTGGAGTTCCTACAGAGGGAGGGTCGCAAGGAGGTCCATGATGAGCATTCATCTCTCTGTCATTTCATGTGTGTGTGTGTGTGTGTGTCTGCGTGCAAACAGTACCTATAGATATGCAGAGCCAAGCAGTGGGCTTGCCAGCGCACGGCAGACGAGTTGGACTCGAGCAGGAAGCAGCGCAGGAACTGGATGAGCGTCTCCTTGTCTGCAAACTTGTTGAGCTGGCTGACGAGCGCCATGCACAGCTGGTCCTCCTGGCTGCCAACGCCGTCGCCTGCGGTCACAACACAATCACCAACACACCACTGAGATCACAGCTCAGGGAATATGCTAAAACAACACTCGCTTCACAGTCAACTATGCTCCGATGCGAGTGTTTTTTTGGAACTGCCTTACAAACGTATCATACAAGTAAAATAAACACGAGGATGACGTATGTCTCAGGACGCCTCACCCTCCTTGTCCTTCTCCTTGTCTTCTTTCTTGCTCTTCTTACTGGAAGACTTGCTCTGGGAGGACTGGGAGGCTCCCGCCTGTCCGCCGCTGCCAGAGCCTCCCCCCGAGGAGGAGGTGGAGGAGGAGCTGGCCAGTACTTTACTTCCACACAGGGCACAGGAGAGGAGCTGCAGGAGCACCGGGGACACGCCCTCGTCCACCAGGAAGCTGACCTGGAGCAGGAAGTACAGCACAGCTGGAGAGACAAGAGGAGAGAGAGAAGAGAGGACAGCAGAGGAGGAGAGAGGACAGGAGAGTTGAAAAGAGAGGAGAGGAGAGGAGAAAAGAGAGGAGAGGACGGCAGTGGAGGAGATGAGAGTAGAGAATAGAAAGGAGGAGAGAGGAGAAAAGAGAGGAGGACAACAGCAGAGGAGAGCAGAGGAGAGAGAATAAAATGGGAGAAGACAAGGAGAGGAGGGAACGCAAACACAAAGCATAAAAAGGTGTTCGAAGTTAATTTATTTTTCTTTAAAAAAAAATCTTTCACACAAATGAATCTTAAGCAACTTACAGTCATCCTTCATGCAGAACTTCTGCCAGTTGATGGTCCTCTGAGTGGCGATTTCAGCACAAGCTTTCAGGTGTTCCATCTACAGGAAGGAGATTAGACACGTTAAATCCAAGAATTGCCGTCAATAACGGCAGGCACGTGATTTTACACGGCAGAGGTGAGGCGGGGGCCGTTAGAGCGACTCTCACCAGACTGATGAGCGTGTCGTACTGCAGGGCTGAGCCCGATGTGGCCGTGACCACGCCGGCCCGGAGGAAGATGCCCTGCTCCTCCAGGAGCTTCTTGATGCCGCGCACGTGAGAGTCCAGCGTGTGCAGGTCCCGCAGCTGCCGGTACTTCTCCTTGGAGCCGCAGATGAAAAGCAGCAGCTTGCGGACCTGCCTCCTGACGAACGGCGTCTGCTGGATCATCAGGTACTGTGGGGTAAAATGACAGGGTTGCGTTTGTGCGCTTCTTTGCGTGGACGCAGTTTGACAAGGAAAGGTCCAAGACATTGGTTAACATGCTCTAAAATGTAGAAAGGCTTTGAGGAAGTTTAAAGGTTTTTTTTTACTTCAACCGGAGGAGAACCAAACAAGGTTACTTGAAGAGCCTCTTCTCAAAAGATTCAAGAACCCTGACGGTACTTTGATAAATCTCTAACATATTGGGGGTTGTTTAAAGAACGTTTCAGGGATTTTTCAGGCTATTTGGATCTTAGAGAAACCTCCAACGAATCCTACATTTTAGAGTGTAATGCTAATATTTGTGTAAGTGATTCATTTACTTCAGACAGGAAGTAGAACCAGGAATGGTCAAAGACCGGAGGAGGGATGCGGGGGTTGGTGTCTGCGATTTTCTTGATCTGGTAGGGCAGACGCAGCACCATCTCAGTCAGCAGCTGGGAGTAGGCCTCAAACACATCAGCAGCATGGCCCTGAGAGGAGGAACACACCAAGTTAAACCAACCCCTTTAAAGTTGTGAAGGAGAAAACAAATGGCTTAATGGTTTTACTGACAAAAGGGAGGGATTTTTCCCGTTATCCGGTACCTTTACATATTGGCGTAGGAAGAAGGGGCTCATGTCCGGTGGAGAGGAGGCGGTGTGCGGGCGGAGGAGCTGGCTGGTGGCCACAGGCTCCTCTTCACCCTGCTGGCTCTTCCAGAACTCCAGCAGGGACTTGAGCACGTGGAGGCAGTAGTCGATGGCACCCAGGCTGAGGAGGGCGGTCGCCGTGGCGTTGGAGATCAGAGATGATGACTGGGTGAGAGAACGGAGAAGTCCCAAATTCAGTCACATCCTTAAGAGGACCTTCTCTAATACCAAGTATGAGCATGGCAGCCTGGTTCAAGGCTGAGACCAGTACTGGCAGTACTAATACTGGTATTACTGGTACTCCAGACATTTTGATAGGCTTTATTGAAGACAGATGGTCCTTGAATGCAAGGATCGCAAGACACGACAAACCTAAGCCTTGCAGCGCTGCATGGAGGAGGGCAGAGGACCTACCTCAGAAGAGGATTTGGAGCCAGACTTGGTGCGAGACATGAAGACGCTGAGCAGTCTCATGATAACCAGGTGCACTTCGTTGATGGAGCTGCGCTCGTTCTTTTTGGACACGTCCTGTAAAGAGAGAGGGTTGATTACCCGTCAATCCTGGCTGGTTCCAACAAGTCTAGCTAAACAAATGCGTAATAGGTATTATTGCGGGTACCTTCTTGTGCATGCCAAGCTCAGCGATAAGCTGCGCCAGCAGGTCATCCAAGGCGCCCTTGTCCTTGTCATCCTCGCCGTCCAGGTCAGAGGTCAGCATGAGGACAACCTGCATGTAGGGGATGGCGTGGACTCCTCCCACGTTGTGGAGCTGAGGCAGGTGTTGCAGCAGACGCTCCAGCAGCATGAGGCGAACCATGTGCAGCCTGATGACAGACACAAACACATTCAATTCATCAAGAATAAAAACATCCACATTGTTATTTTCTCCCTCTAGCTGGGGAGCAGGGTCAGCTAGCTAGTGCGGCGCCCCCTGGAGCCGGTAAGGGTATCTTGCTCAAGGGTACTTCGACAGGTAGGGGCGACATGGCCGATCGAACCCAGGACCTTCTGGTTGAGAGGCGATCTCACAAACCAGTAAACCATCCTGTCACCCCCGCCCCCCAAAAAAAGGTAGGAGAACCTGACTGAAATAGTTGTTTTACTGAGCTGGGCCCTGGCATGCTCCAGGTGTTTGAGGAGGACCTACCTGTTGCTGGTGTGGATGTCTCCCTCGGTCTCTCCCTCTCCCTCAGAGCCTTCTCCCTCCTGCTGGGCTGTGGTGGTACTAATGGCCCCGGTGCTGGAGCTCACGCTGCCCGGGCCCGGAGGGTGGCCCTCCACTGCTGTGTCCCCGTACGCGCTGCTGCGGCCTGACACTGCACACACACACACAAGCAATGTTTTAGAATCGAATTCTTCCAAGTATTTTCATCATCAAACGTATATAATAAAAGATAATGGCGTTGAATCGCTCACCGCTGTGCTCTCCCGCCACGGAGTCGACGGCAGATCCTCCGCTCTCCGAACCCACGCTGCCTCCGTGCTCCGCTGGAGACGTCCGCAGCGTGGAGCCGTCCGTGGCGGCGGTGCTGCCCTCGTCGTCCGACGCCGGGGCTGAAATCATAGCAACAGCTGTAACAGCAAATACGCCGCGGGCTCTCATCTGGGCCCGGATACAAGACAACAAACAACTCCTCACCCCAACGCGTAGTATAGACTCAAATGATTAACCTGTTGATGGCGACATCTTTTTGTTGTCTGTGGCCCTTAAGATTTAAACACTGAGTCGTAACAATTTGGGAAATAAGATAGCAGGAAACGCAGTGAAAGCGGCTGATGAATTTGCGGATTTACAATCTACCGTGCCCTGGTTAAGTGTGCGTTGTGATGATGGAGGCGGTTTCCCTACCTGATGCCGTGGTGTCGGACAGGGTGCCGGCGTCCAGAGAAGAGGAGCTCGGGGCCTGACCAGACAGGCCGAGGCTCTGCAGGCCAAGACCACTGCTGTTGCTTCCTAATACAATATACACGTGTAGATGTTAGAGCGCCCGACTCAATCGATCGGCCTTGTTGATATTTAACCTTAATACACTGTATGTTGGAACTTTGGCTGCGTAGACTTGGCCAACAAAAACATTTCAGTTGGTAAGATAAAATAAATAACTAAATAAAATCGTGCTATTACTACTAAATGAGTTGTGTGTCTTGCTCACCTTGTTGGTCCTGCTGCAGGCTGAGAGCGATGGCCAGCTCCACCATGGTCTCGTCATCTGCGTCGGGTGGGATGTCCAGCATGGGAGGGAAGCCCTCGGCGCCAGCCAGCAACGCCTCCAGGGGAGACGGGTTCCCGTTGTTGACGTTCTCCGCCGTCTCCAGGACCATGGACTCCGACTGAAGAGACAAGACAAACCATGTAGTTAAACCGTTAAACCCCGCCGCGAGAACATTTAGACAGCGCTACCGCCCCGTTGCTCACCACCATCTCAAAGTCTCCGTGGTCCACTTCGCTCTGGTCCTGACTCTCCTGTCTGCCCTCCTCTCCTCCAGCCAGAACCGACGACTGGATCTTGTCATCGGCGTCGTCGTCATCGTCGTCGTCTTTGTCTCCTGGAAAACATACGGTTGAGAACAGTGTCTTTAGGGCCGATGCTATTCAATGACGCGAGAACATCAACACTTGAACGTCTTTGTTTGGCTACTGAATTTGCTTCCCCTCCGCTGGAATGAATCGCGATCGACATCATTCTCTCTGTTCTCTCGCAGACCCGCGGTGAAGCCGGGGGAACACGTACCCATGGGAGTGTTGGAGCGTGGAGGAGATGGAAGGGTGACGTGGCGTCGCTTGTTTCTCGGTCGCAGCACTCTGATCAGGGCCTGCTTACAGGCGAAGCTCACAGAGGTGTCCTGGAACAAGTTCAAAAACAGCACGGTTGGTGATCAACATAACGTATCCACGTTTAGATACATACATGAATTAAATAACTGTTCCTTTGTATCCTCTGTGAACTATCACACAATGACTGCTATGACATACAATGTTGTGTTTACTAGCTCATATCTCCATTAATGTCTGGGATTGACAATTAACTTAATATTTCCAAGTAATAATAATTAATAAATAATAACAAATCCTAAAAGGGAAATATTTTAAACTACCAACCAAACATAGAAGGGAAAAGGTTGGTATATGCCCACATAATTTGTTTCTAGTTAAATGCACTAATCTGGGTTATCTGAGCATAACAAAAAATAAATAACTGTACTGTAACTGTAATAAAATATCACAATTCATAATATGAAGGTCTTCGTAAATAATGAGTGGTGAACATCAGGGATACTCACAGGACACAGCAACATCTGCATGTAGATTTTGGAGGCTACGTTGATGTAGTCCAGTTCACATGTGCAGTAGCCATGGATGATGTCCACCAGGGCATTCACTGTGGCTTCAACATGAGTCAGGCCTACATTTAAAAAATAATGTTAATAAATGAATGTCACTGAAAAATAAAGAAATCACTAAATCCCCTTTTAAATGAGGTATACGGCTCCCAAACCAATATACCCCATGTTTATAAATACCTGACCCATTTCAGAGGGTTCATGAAATATTTCTGAAATATAATAATACAACACAATATGTGAAAACAAGCGATGGCGCTGAGTGCTTTTCATTTACCAGGCAGACATGCCGGAGCGAGGAAGGCATTCTTTGGTTTGAGGGCATGGAGCTTCCAGAAGTTATTCACCAGCTGCATGATGAAATTACCGCTCTCGCCGTCCACTTGCTTCTGCCCATCCTCTGTCATTTCTGGATTAAAAACAAGATGATTTGTGAGGGTAACTTTGGGTTACTTGCCAAAGTCCATAGAAAATTTAGAGCTTAAGAACAGTTTGCAGACTATCGAACAGGATTGCGTCATACTCCAATGACAACAATAAAAACCCTCTTTAATACAACAACATCGTAAACCCTCGACGTGATGGTTTTAACAATCCTGATCCGACACGCATCGGCAGCAGAGCGGTCGTTCCCGCGTCTTACCGGAGTCGTGGTGCGGAGGCTTGGTCTCCGTGAAGTGGACCAGGTTGTTGGGTCTCATGATGGCGATGGAGCGGGCGGTGATCACCAGCCTCTGGAAGACGTCCGGGTCCAGCTCCCTGCCCTCGCGGCTGCAGCTGTTCAGACACTGAACGGCGTTGCTCAGCAGGGACTGGTCCTGAGGAGAGGAAGCAGGCGGGGGGGGTTTGTTCAAGTTTGTTCATTTAGTTCACATGTTATCAACGTATCAATGATCCCTGCAGGATACGGAGAACGCAACGCCTCTTCTTTGGCCTATTCGAAGTCATGGTGTTGTTGTGTACCTTGTGGTTGTGGTAGGCGGTGCGGCTGGTGTGGAGGCTGGCCAGAAGCCCCTTGGTCTGCTGCTGCACGCCTGCAGGGGTGGGCATGGACAGGAGGAGAGTTGCCAGCTCCAGAGCTGCAGCCTTATTCTTCTCCTAGACGGAATAATAGATGGATCAATAGAAAGACAGATAGACACAGTCGCACAGAAAGACACAGAAAGGTTCAAGACTGCTCTTGTTAAAAAAAACCAAGACGTAGAGTCTAATAACGGCGTGGCCTCCCTGTCCAACCTTTAGATATCGATAGCAAGTTACTAGGTGTGCAGTTCGTGAATTAATCGTTATCTTCGGTGCCGTTCGAAGCGTGTTCTCTGCTGCAGTGAGTTACACCAGTGTTAAGTTTCACTTTTAAGTTTCGGTTTCATGATGTCACGCACGCACGCAGCGGCGCGAGCTGCGATCGGTCTGCTTTTGCGGGGACAGACATACAGACACACGGACAAACCCTGTTATCGACGGCTCGGCCTTCAGCCACGTAAAAATTTGGGGAAGGTTCCATTTAAGATGTCGGTTTACCTTTTCACCGGAGGAGCCAACTGCAAAGCAGCTTTCCAATGCTTCCAGAGAGCTGACCACCAACCTGAAAGAGAGAAAGACAGTCAAAGCTGCTTCTCCAGCTGACTTTACCTTATATTAATCCACCAAAAAACCATTGAGATAAAACAAAATCACAGCCTGTGCAGTCTGTGCTAATCTAAATGCAAAAAAACAAAAACAAAAAAAACACATCAAATGCAAGAACTAATGTCAGAATAAATGTTGTTGTTTTTTTGTGTGGAGATGACGCATGGCATGTTCACAGTCTCAGGCATGGACACACAAACAGGCACACATGCACAAAACCATACAAACAAGCAGAGAAAGGGCAGTTTTACTAACCGGTCCAAGGTTGATAAGGACTCAGTTTCGCAACTTTTTATTGTTTTGGTTTGGTTTGGTTTTTTTTTTGGGGGGGGGAGGGACGGGGGCAAAAGAAAAAGAACAAAAAAAGTGTGAGGATCACAGAAAGAAACAAGTGAAAGTCAATGACTTAACTAAACAAGAAGAAAGACATGCGAGAAAAACGTGACACCAAGGTAGCCATGCATCCGACTCGTTATATAGTCTAACGACACAGAGCTCCCCACTGCTGCCATTACCGTTGGTTACTGTTCCTCTACTGCCCCCCCTAGGGAAGCAACGATAACCAGCTTTACGCCGCGATACCGACTCAGACGTTAACTTTAAGTATTGGCAAAGACCATACTGACCATCTGGATCGTTTACTTTTCCTGAACGACATAGATTTTGTTTGGTTTTGAAGTCACTGGTCAAAAATTTTATGCATTTTTTTGTTTTGTTTTCATTAGAGATCTAACGTAGGACAGAAGTGGAGGCTTTTTAATGTCCTGTACGTTATGCGTGCCTCTTGGTATCAGATTTTACCATCGGAGATATTTTCAGATAGCGATAATTCATATTTAAGCCTGGTATAAACCCAGCATTGGCCCTAACCAATAGCATTAGCTACATGCTAATCGACCTACATTCTCTTATCCATTTTAGACATCTATCCTCACTATAATCATTTATTAAAAGTGATAGTTACTGAAACAATTATTATCAAACCCAAGTCATAAACTGACATTTACAAGGTTGGATAAAGAGCAGTGTAGGAGATAAGAAACACAAACCGGGTACAAAAGAAAGATTAAGATATGCTCTATCTGTCCGTTAGACTGTCATGACAACCCGACTAAACTTGAGACCGGACAGTTACAGTTTGTGTTGACCCCTGAACCCTACGACGGGTCAGCCCGTACCTCTCCAGGACGCTACCACTGGTGGTGGTGGGGGTGGCTATGTCTCCGTCCGACGTGCCGTTGCCCTGGTTGAGGTTGGGGCTGCAGACGTTGTTGACGGAGGCGGAGGAGAAGTCCTCGGGGGGCTCCTCAGGCCAGCCGAACTGCTCCTTGGTTTTACCGTAGATCTTGATGGAGTCCAGCATGGTGACTCCTGCCGGGTCAACGGACGCTCCGACTTTAACATAAGAAGAAAATAAGAGATGAAGTCGGCAGGTCATCAACGTCCCTGTACATAATTTGGAAGTCTGTCCAAATTCAGATGCATTATTTCTGTCACAAACTGAGGTGAAGTGTTTGGAAAATATCTTTATGAATCTCATAATCTGACACCTAGGCTTTGAAAAGTTGGCAAGGCCTGAATCCTTTTGAAGCAACTGTTAAAACTTTATCAAGATGTTGCACAAACGGTTAATAATAACAGGAGTCAGCGGCCGTTTGAAACCTAACCAGCTGATTTTTTTTCTGCATAACTTAAGCAACACCAATTAAAATGACCAAAAAACATCCAAGAATAAATAAACAAGTTGGAGAGATATCTTTGCTCTTACTGAAGATGGAGAGCTTCTTGTCAGCCTGCAGGGCCTCCTCTCTGGTGAAGGGGAAGTCGAACCAGCGGGCCCGTGTCAGGTTTATCTGCATGGTGCGGCCAAAGATCTCCAGGTAGGACGGCGCTCTCTCGATGGCCTGGCTGCCCACCTGCACCCGCATGCCGGTCATCACCATGGAGCTGTTGTTGTTGACAGCTTCCACCGTGAACCCGCCGGGCTACGAGAACGTAAACACGGCTATGTAAACAAGCGTACCCTGTTTTTGGTAAGTGAAGTGTGTGATAGAATAAATGTCGGACAGAGAGGTGAAACCGCTACTAGCATGGTTGCATAACAAAAAGCTAATCAAAAAGCTTTTTGTCTGAAAAGTTGTACTGTTTTTAAACACCTGGTTCTCTTTAGATCCTATCTACGCTTCTCACTTGACAATGGCCCTTGCTTTCTGCCGTACAGTGCCCATTTAAGAGCAAAACAAATACATTCAAGACCAAAATAAAATACATGATGATGCTGAGGAAAATGATTTCTTGGGGGGATTTCATCCAGATAGTTCATGACGCGGTCCCACCTTTGTGTTGGCCACATACATCCCAGTGGAGTTGAGCCTGTGTTTGATCTGCTGTCCGTTGTAGACCTGCAGCAGGTCGTTGCCCCCGAACTCCACCTCCGTCAGTTGCTGGTTGTGTTCAAAGAAGTCCACGGGGAACGTCACTTGACTGGAGGTCCGCGTAGCTGGAAGAGAAGTCTCATTAGTCAACAGTGAACTACGAGTAGTTTCAGTAGCTGTGTTTTTCCTGCGGCAGCAAATCTTTTGGAGGATCGGAGAGCAGAGAAAAGACCATTTGTCGTTGTCTTAGTAGATTTAAAGTCTTGTGTGTTGGGACTGAATAACTACTTCTCCAGACTTTTTTGTAGGAAACCCACAGTGTTATCATAAGGACCATGTCCAACATATGTTTTGATTTTCTGTTTATACCTTTCTCTCGTAATATTGTATAAACTAGCACAGTACGGGCTATCCTCCATCTAGTCCATTCTGCTTTTCACTTCCTGCCCTCCATCTGAATTTCGCGTGTCATCGGAATCACGTGACTGCAAACAACGAATGGTGCAACTTCATCAATCACTCAGTCAGTCAGCGAGTCAGTCAGCGAGTGAGTGACTCAGTGACGGACATTCGTGTTTACAGGGCTGGCCCCGCTGTTGCGGTCCAGCCAAAAATAACACTTCTCTGTCTAAACAGTGACGGTGGCTGATGTCCTGTATTTTCAGAACCCATCAGTCACTGTGTTACAGTAGCTGGACGAAAAAGGGTCCCTTTTCCTCCCCGAAACTCACTGGTAGCGGCCGCCTTGCGCTTCCTGACGGGCTTCATGATGCTGATGCCACAGCTGGGCTGCAGCGAGGGCTGGAGCCAGTACGACGTGTTGTCTACGTTGGCCATGTAGATACGCAGGCTGCCGTCCTCGCAGAGGAGGATCATGGTGGTGCGCTGCTGTTCGTTGCTGGCGGTGTGGCGGATGGCCACCATGTCTTGAATCTGAGAGGGGAGAAGAGAGGAATCGTATCAACATCTTATAAGGAAAGGGTGTTAACATTAGTGTCGGACATAAGGATGTTCACTGACAAATATATAGATGGCTCTAGCATGACTGTTGAGTGTTGTAGCACATTAAATGCCTTAAACTTTAGAAATCATGATCATGGCAGTAGGGGGTGTCCATCAGCAGTGGTGAGGGTCTTACCTTAGCCTTGGCTGGCAGGGTTTTGATCTCCTGAATGAGGAAGGTGTCCGGCTTCACCATGATGACCAGGGGTATGCCGGTCGTCTGCTGCACACAGCACACCAGGCCTGGGTGGTTCATCACCTCAGACCAC
>OMKK01046583.1:0-10716 GCA_900302305.1 Polymixia japonica
GTGTCAGTATCATGTCAGTGTCATGTCAGTGTCATGTCAGTGTCATGTCAGTATCATGTCAGTATCATGTCAGTATCATGTCAGTGTCATGTCAGTGTCATGTCAGTGTCATGTCAGTGTCATGTCAGTGTCATGTCAGTATCATGTCAGTATCATGTCAGTGTCATGTCAGTATCATGTCAGTATCATGTCAGTATCATGTCAGTGTCATGTCAGTGTCATGTCAGTATCATGTCAATATCATGTCAGTATCATGTCAGTGCCATGTCAGTATCATATCAGTATCATGTCAGTATCATGTCAGTGTCAGTATCATGTCAGTATCATGTCAGTGTCAGTATCATGTCAGTATCATGTCAGTATCATGTCAGTGTCAGTATCGTATCAGTATCATGTCAGTGTCAGTATCATGTCAGTGTCATGTCAGTATCATGTCAGTATCATGTCAGTATCATGTCAGTATCATGTCAGTGTCATGTCAGTATCATGTCAGTATCATGTCAGTATCATGTCAGTATCATGTCAGTATCATGTCAGTGTCATGTCAGTATCATGTCAGTATCATGTCAGTGTCATGTCAGTATCATGTCAGTGTCATGTCAGTGTCATGTGAGTGTCATGTCAGTATCGTATCAGTATCATGTCAGTATCATGTCAGTGTCATGTCAGTATCATGTCAGTATCATGTCAGTATCATGTCAGTATCATGTCAGTATCATGTCAGTGTCATGTCAGTATCATGTCAGTATCATGTCAGTGTCGTGTAATCAGATATATAACATTTAAAGTGAGAAGTGAGACCTAAATAACCAACAGCATGATATATTCACAGTACTATAATAGGAGGTAACCTGAACTCTTACAGACTGGATATTTCATATTTTAGAGATTTTGAATGGTGAGCTTCAGGTGGTGATTGTTCTTCAAAACAATGATTTGTAAATAAAACATTCCATTGTGTAAGTCTGTGTGTGTTCGTAAAGGAGCAGCTTGCTGCTGTACTGTTCTGTACTACTGTGCTGAGTGTCCTCTCAAAGACACGCTAAGCTTCCCTGTTTCATATTCTGGAGTCATTTCAGCAGTCGGGCTGCAGCATTAAGTATTTATGGTGCAGTTGTCTGCCAAATGGCAGTAAAATGGACGAATCATGTTAGAAGTGTTGTAAAATAGGCATTAATAGTGTCAAAGCACTAACTCAGACAAAAAGTCTGGTCATATGAAACGAACAGACTTCTAATGGTAACACCTCAGAGCTTCTTAGAGACATACAGTGGCCAACATCTGCCCCACGGGGTCGCCGGCGACGACACACATGCGCTCATCCTTACCTTCTCACCCACGGACCCCATGCCACCAACACCACCGGGAGGACCTTGTGCACCCTGTGACAGGAAGGACAAAACAGGTGAGACATCCTCCATCACCACGGGAGGAAGGACGTGTCGTCCTATTCAGACTAGAGGCAGGTAAGGTTAAGCTGTTGAGGATGACTTCAACATTTTCATCACAGTCTTATGTGGACAATGTTATTATTTATTATTGAGGTTGTTAGGGTTATGAACACATTGCTATCAACAGACAGCACTCACATCAGCTCCGCTAGGACCTTGAGGACCTCTGGGACCAGGGGGGCCTGGAGGACCCTGAAGAGTTGAGAAAAAGGGAATTAAATGATCAGACAAGAAGTAATACAAAGACAATAAATAGCAATAAAAAACTATATTTCAAAAGTGATTTCAAAAATATGTCTCTTACCATGGGGCCGACGTCACCGTTCTCTCCCTTCTCGCCTGGCGGTCCAGGGAGACCCTAAGGAAGAGAAAAAATAATTAACAATTATATTAGCGAGTAATTGTCTTACAAGCACATGCTGCTGTTGTATGAATAAGCAATGGAGTTCCAGGTGCTTTAGTCTTGTTTGTGTTGTAAAATGTACTCGCTAACAGCTGTTCCTGCAACACTGCCTGAGCTTTAATTGGACAAGACCAGCACACTTGTTGATTGAATACATGACTGGATGTGGCGATGCAGTGAAACACTCAAGAGATCTGTGGTCCAGAACGTACAAACATAAATCTAAAAAGAATATATAAAAAAAAAAAAACCTGTTGTGTGTTTAAAGACGTATCTGTTTAATGAAAAATACTGAAAGAAATTATGAAAATGAAGGTGTGTCAGTTTGTTATCGTTTGTGAAACAGCACTTTTTCAGTTGATGACAGAATGAACAATTGTGACCAATCTATTGAGCAACTGTGTCCTAGAATGAGTAGTAATAGAACTGCTGCATTATGGGTGAATATTCAGTTCTGATCGGCTAGAGGGGTGTTGATTAACGTTCAACACCGGCACGGCTATGACTTATCACTGCTCTAAATCAACCTTTCCATTGAACGCTTATAGACCTACTGGTTTAACGTTAGTAGCTAACGGGCAAACACCAAGTTTGCCTATTAATAAAATAAAATCTCAATAAAGTCGTCATCAAAAGTTACGTTGCGACATTTGCTACAATGTAACAATCTAATCTCGTGCAAACACTGTGTTCAAACAATTAACACACAATTAAGTTTAGATTATAACCAGTGTGGAAACACACATGCAGTTCAGAAACATTTAGTCTCAATACATTTGTAAAGAGTATGCGGCTTGTGGCAATACTATTACGATTCCTACTTCTGTTGTGATATAATGCGATATAATGGAATAACTTTCAATGAAACCTGCACCAACGACGTGATACCGGTACCATAACAACACGGCCCGCTGCTCGACTCGTACGTTCACCTCGACCTCTCTTCTTCCGCGTCTACTGATGCGGTCAAGCCGCTCAGCCAATCACATGGCTGCATGTAAGGGAGGCGGGAGCAAAGAGACAAGCGGCGTTCTGGTGAAGGTCTGGTGACTAACAGAGACGACTAGGAGGGCGCAGAGCGAAATAAAACGGTTTTTTTTTAAGTGACCAATGGCACAAGCGATGGGCGTGGCCAGCAGGACAGTGTCGCTTCCAGACCTACAGCAGATCAGGCACCAAGCTGATCTTCACGCGTGGGTCTTCATCGGTGGGTCTTCACTTCGATCAACCATTAGTCATGTCTCCTTAAGGAAAGCAAACAGGGTGCTAGACAAGTGGGAATGTGTGAGTTAGCCCTTTGTGGAGTTGATGAAACGACTACACTTTTGCCATCGTATAAGAATGAGTGTATAATTAATGCAAAAAGGTAATAACTTTGCAGAGGCAAATGCTTGTTTGTTCTGAGCCCCGGTTTGTGCGTTATTTTTCAGTAACCTAACCGTCGTAACTCGCCGAGGATCATCCCTTAACGGTGTTACGAATCTATCGCACGAAGACAACTCGTTTAGCACAGAGACACAAAGAATGCAGCGGATACGCGCAGACTGAGCGCTCTGCTTTAACCTGCGGGGGTCTTTCAGCGGGAAAGAGATAGAAAACATGGTGAAATATGTGCTTGTCCTTTTCTGTTCACTCTTCCTCTTTGTAGTCCTTGACTTGTTCATCAAAGCAGCAGACATAAACCCACCTCACCTCATGCATGTTAAACCAGCAGCACGGTCACAAGCTCATATGTGCATTTGATCCCTGACATTTCTCCCACTAATTGCTGTGCTGTTGCACACCTGGTTCTGCCTGTGTGTGTGTGTGTGTGCGCGTGTGTGCGTGCGTGTGTTCTTGACTCAAAGGCAGTTTGTCATCAGGGCGAGCTGGAAAGCGCGGAGATCAAAGAATTCATTCTGCTTGCTATTTACGTGCTGGTCTTACCTTCCATCGTCCTAAAATACCCACAATCCCCCAGGGAGGGGGCAGACTCTCTGCAGAATCGGTGTGTGTTTCTGTGTGTGTGTGTGTGTGTGTACGTGCAACAGCGGCTGTGTGTGTGCCGAGCTCACGCTGGCAGCTTCTGTTTCTAAGTATCTGCATGTGCGCCTAAATGCGTGTGCAGTCGCACGCTGATTCCTCCCCGCGCTGAGAAACCTCATCAGCGTAAAGGTCTGCTCCGTCTGAGAGTGTTTTGCAGGGCTACTAATGCAGTCTGGTAGATGAGGAACAAACTATCGGAGCAGGTCAGTCCACACAAGTAATGGAATCACGATGGGAAGTGAATTACTCCCAATTAAAAGTCGATTGAATAGGTGCAGAGATGGAATGACACCTTGAAACGATGAGCGGTACTTTGTGTAATTTCATCAAGACAACGGCCGCAGTCTCTGCAATAAGTGCTTAGCGCAATTTAGTTTAAAGGATTGATTATTAATAAGATAAAGTTGATGACTAATGCCGTTCACATACCGAGGGGAAGGTCTGTTTTGGAATTGATGTTTGTATGTCAGCAAGTTTCATAAAGGCTTTAGTGGAAGTTCAGCTTGTTTTATTTATGTCCGATGACGTTTACGTCTATCGAGCCGAGCTGCTTTCAAATGATCCTAATATACAGTATTTGCAGCTGGCCTCTTACACGAGTGTAATACAATACAATACAATACAATACACACGACAGACCCAATTAAAGGCTAAGTGAACACATCAACGAGGTTCTGACGGACATGACTTGCATGCATGGTGTGTGTGTGTGTGTGTGATACTGTTAGTGATACTAGGAGAGTATTTCTCCTATTAAACATACTTTACTATTTGGTTAACGCATCAATATTACATTGTTATCTACTGAATGTCATGTGTGGTTCTCTTTATAAAGGCTGGCCTGGTAACTAGAAGGTTGAGACAGAGGTTTGAGTTTTGCTTGGTTGCACAGTATTACATTCAGGCAAGACTTGTCTGCAGTACCTGGTGTGCAGAGACGCCACTATCTGTATTTGTTTAAGAGCAGGATTATTTGTATTCGTTTTCGTAGTTATATCAAACGGACGTGGGCGTGGCTTAACCTGGAAGTGGGCGGAGTTTAACCCCAAAGCTAAATGCAAGCAAGCTAGACTAATTTATAGACAAAACAACAACGCCTATAAGTTACTCAACAAGCAGATTCGCAGTAAAACAGCTTTGGGAACTTCCCTCTAACCACTATCTGTTCTGCAAATCAAAAGAATCGAAAATGAAAAATTGTGAGCAAAATAACTCTTATAATAACTGTTTCTCTCTGCGACCAACATACAGTATGTCTCTGTGTGTCTGACCCTGAACTACAGAGCTGCTCTGAACACAACAGATCTCAAATCAGGCTAAAAGTACTCTTCATCTAAATGTTAATAAAACTGTTTGGAAGGGTCAAATATTCGTTAGAAAGGCATTATTCGTTTGTTGCTGAATATCATTTTGCATTGGCGTGCATCGCTAGTATGTATGCAGGATATATGCAATAGAAATGCGTGGAGAGAGACCTCTACAATGATCACCACTGTATTTGGTCATACTTGTTCTTGACAACACAGTCAGGCCTTGACGGGGATCCACCAACCTGCAGACCGATGGGACCGGGGGGTCCGGGGAATCCTCTCGCACCCTCGTCTCCCTTCTGTCCGAACATCCCCTGCTGACCCCTGGGACCGGGCTCTCCGTCACCTCCCTGGGGCACACATGTTCTCACTAGGACTTTCATTCAATTGGTGAACTCACCGGACACTAAAACGTAATGCATGTCTATCCTCGCTGTACATACCTGTATGTGGAGCATTATTGGCAAAATTGCAAATTTATTACAATTAGACCAGCAATGGTTGTAGTAATCTATCCAAAACAATCTATTCAAATTCTTGAAGCTGGCAAGATAGCTCAGAACTGCTATTAAACTATCTATCTTGCATGTTAACGACTCATTTCCCTCTCTGTTTTAATGATTTCACTTTATACGAGATCACAATACTCATGGCCCATGAGACCAGCTCCATCCACCAGGACAATAGTACAATAGTACTCACAGCTGGACCCGGGGCACCGATGGGACCTTGAAGACCAGCTGGGCCGGGGGGACCCTGAACACAAACAAAGAGTTATTTACACGATATCATGAAATAGTTGTAATCAGAGAATTCTTAAACCACTAATCTGTTTTTCTAGCCACAAAATATACTAAAATACTCAAAAAGTATGAGTATTTGATGTAAGTTAGGGATGGTGTCATTGCTGTGGATGTGGGCGGAGGACGGCAGGTGTTTTGGGGCTGGATGATGGAGGTGGTGCTTCCCACAACACACCTGTTCTCCCTTGTCGGCTTTGCTTCCCTTCTGACCAGGCTCTCCAACCTCTCCCTGGGAAAGACACGCACGGAAGCACACACACACACGCACACGCACACAACCGTCTTGTCAAGACAATTTCTCCGTTGAAACGTCACCCACTTATGTAAAATCATTTAAAACACTCTACGCTATCTTTCCACGAATGGCTCCATTATGCGTATTGACAAGCACCGCAGCAAACATGCGTCGGTCCGGAGCAGCGTGGGGTTTGGTGTGGACACGTTCGGAGACGCAAGCGAAAGATGTTTTCTCAAAACGACCAGCTCATTATGTAGAAAACCTCCACAGCGACATATGTTCGGCAGCTCAATATATTGCCTGGATCGTAACCTTAAGGGGCGTAATGATCGCAGGAGATGAAACGAGCAACAGTATTTCACTTTTACATCTCATCTAATTGCATTTGCTGGCGCGTTCGGTTATGAAGACAGATACGCAGCAGTGAGGAAAAGAGAGACATATTTTTGATGCAGATGGCCAGACTGTGAACACGCCGATGAAGATTGATCGGCAATCTGTTTGAGTTTGAAAACATATCCCAGTTTTGAGCTCGAAAATGACTTGTAACTAGGCCAAAGCAGAAGGGATGGGACAAGGGAAGACTGACCTTGTCACCGTCCTCTCCGGGTGGACCCTGGGGTCCAGCGGGACCTGGCAGGCCAACGGGGCCTTGGACACCATCACGACCTGCTGGACCTTGAGGGCCTTTCTCGCCCTAGAGAGAAAGACAGACAGACACACACACACACACACACACACAGAGTGGCAATCAAAATAAGACACAAGACATCGACATACATTTTGTGAGAGTTAACAAACAGTTTCTAGTGTTCTCTCTGAGGGAAAACCATGAAAAGTAGGCTATACTTACAGGTGCGCCCTTCTCTCCAGCGGGCCCTGGGGGACCCTGAGGGCCCGTCCTGCCAGACAGACCGATAGGACCAGCTGGACCAGCGGCACCTCTCTCACCAGGGGAGCCCTGTGTGTGTGTGTGTGTGTGTGTGTGTGTGTAAAAAAAGAGAGGATGAGCAGAAATACAAGGCACCTTGGTTCAGTCATTGTAAAGTAATCTCTATAAACAGATTCTGCATATGAACGGGACACGAGTTTGATATAGGAAGTTCTGGTTTCCGTTTGTAGTCCGTTCGTAGTCCAAGCAGTATTGACCAATCTTGGAATCCATCGGCTATCGTCGACGAGAATTTAGCTTTTTATTAGCTTTTTACTTTAATTAAAAGTCTCGGCCCAGGTGTCCGTTTTCCGTTGTCTGGATATCCGCTAGCTACACCAGAACCCCTGAAATACTGGCTAGCTACACCAGAACCCCTGAAACACTAGCTAGCTACACCAGAACCCCTGAAACACTAGCTAGCTACACCAGAACCCCTGCAATACTGGCTAGCTACACCAGAACCCCTGAAACACTAGCTAGCTACACCAGAACCCCTGAAACACTGGCTAGCTACACCAGAACCCCTGAAATACTGGCTAGCTACACCAGAACCCCTGAAACACTGGCTAGCTACACCAGAACCCCTGAAATACTGGCTAGCTACACCAGAACCCCTGAAATACTGGCTAGCTACACCAGAACCCCTGAAACACTGGCTAGCTACACCAGAACCCCTGAAATACTGGCTAGCTACACCAGAACCCCTGAAATACTGGCTAGCTACACCAGAACCCCTGAAATACTGGCTAGCTACACCAGAACCCCTGAAATACTGGCTGCCTTCCCCAGAGGTCGATATGTTCCGAGACTGTTCTAAAGAGACACTAATTTCACTTCACTTCAACCCACCCACAAGAAAGTAAGTAAGTAATTCTATGTGCTGAATAGAAACCAGTGCTATTAAGTTATTTACAAGATATTTACAGAGCAGTTCCATTACTAATGGATCAACAGAACCACACACAAATAACCCTCCAGGAAAACAGTATGTGCAGTACACAGTAACAGGTGGATTTCAAGTCCTATCAAAGCCCTGCAGCTCCTTGAAACCAGCCCCATTATTTAGCTGGGCTGGGCGTTGGATAGGAGAGAGGAGAGAGGAGAGGAAACTTCATCACCATCTACTTTCAGCTCATTCATGTAGGTCCAAATGGATTCGCAAGAAAGGAGGCTGTAGTTTTTACCCATCAACTGTAAGAGCTCGATGCCTAACGGGTCCTAAATATCAATACGATGTCAATACATCAAACAAATATCAATACACCAATAAAACTACTAACTGAAATGTCTGCTGGCACATACTGATCACTATCCGTGCTGCACTTGACCAAGTAGCATGATATGTTACATGATATGTGTGTTGTATCTACATTTGTGTATTTGTACTTGTTAGAGTATTGAATAGGTTTCTGAGTGGTTTTGGATTGTACACCCACACACACACCACACATCTGACCTTTTAAACCACATTATCACCAATGTATAAACATAGCAAACAGTAACAAACAGCACTGCTTCCAAACAAAATATCCTGAAATCATTAAGGACAGTAACAGACACAGAAAATGACATCTCCCTCAAACCACATCCTCCATGACATATTTGAACTTCAGATTCAAACCTTCTGTATCATTAAAATAAAAGGTTTCTGAAGCTGGGACTTCAGCTAGATGCGTCCCGTAGTATCTGGATGCAGTCTAGTATCTGTCGCTCATCGGTTGGATGTCGGCAGAGTCTCTGTGACTGTGACACCAGAATGCATCTCAATGACGCATTAGTGGGACTGTATGGATCGATGGGGCCCAGACACAGTGGTGCCCCTTCCTCACAGGCCGGGGATGTCTGGGCGACTAGCTAGTGTGACTCACCATATGGGTGAATTCTACCTGCCGTGTGTTTGGGTGTGTTTGAGTGTGTGTGTTTGGTTGTGTTTGTGTGTGTGTGTGTGTGTGTGTGTGCGCACTAGGGAGAAATGGAGCAAACAGTCTGGATACCCAGCTGTGTTGGTGAATGATTACTCTGATGACAAGTCACTCTGCGCAGCAGGACGGAGGAGTCAGGCCGTGTTTTCATTGAAGGAAAACATGGGATAGAATGAACGCCACCACAGATAATGACTATGAGATGTTTTGAATATGTTTATGTTATGCTGTGTGCCTGGTTCACATTGACTTAGTGAACTCAATGCAACTGAATTTATATGTAATATACTTTTCTCTCAGATTTGGATTTAATTGCTGCCACAGTACCTCCAGTATGAAGAACAATTATACTGCTTGAATGCTTCAAAAAAAACACGAGTCAACCATGATTCAGCAATTCTCACTTGTATCTTGTGACTGGATGTTCGCCTGCTCCTACCTCGCCTGGGAAAATCCAAAACACTCTCCATCTCATCAATTACTACAAATGCCCTTGAGCAAGGCGCTTAACCCACAACTACTCTGGACTCACTGGAAATTAAACCTACAAAGTACTAAAATTACATAATTACATAAGGCTAGATAGTCTAAAATCCTAAAATTACCATAGATTACGTTACATGAATCTTGAAAGACCACCGCACAAAGTAACCTAAATCTTTAGCTAATGTATAGATACATGTTGCAAAATGAATTTATTATTCTACCACGAAAGATCCATCACTTGACATGACTGAGTCTGTCTGAGTCTCACTACACTCCACTATGAAATATGCAGGTTGTGCAGTGAACTGGCAACAACTTGAGGGGTCATGTGCTTCAAACAACAGCGGTGTTGTGATGTGAATGCAATGGAAGGGGGGAGGGGGATGGGGTGTGCGACATCTAGTGGCTTAATGTTGTCAATAGCACCTTTATATTATTAAAAATAAAGAAAAAAGAAAAGAAGGAACCATCAAGATAAGGTTAGCAATCGGTACATTCCTGTTGTCCTTTTCAAAGTAAAGGTCCCAAAGTGTACAGTGTACTTACAACAGGACCAGGTGGACCTTGTGGGCCTTCGCCTCCCTTCAGACCGGCTGGACCCTGGAGAAAAGACAACAAGACATGAGGGCTTGTGGAAAAACTGGCAGTCACGATATTCACAACGGGAAAACTAGATGTAAAACATATCTCTAAAAGGAAGGTTTATGGTGATGTTTGTAGTTTAAGTGGATATTCATAGAGCTTTTACTTCATGTGGAGCATCATTATCCCATGTAGCTCTATGTAGCTGTGTGTAGCTCTATGTAGTTCTATGTAGCTCTATGTAGCTGTGTGTAGCTCTATGTAGCTGTGTGTAGCTCTATGTAGTTCTATGTAGCTGTGTGTAGCTCTATGTAGCTGTGTGTAGCTCTATGTAGCTCTATGTAGCTGTGTGTAGCTCTATGTAGCTCTATGTAGCTGTGTGTAGTTCTATGTAGCTCTATGTAGCTGTGTGTAGCTCTATGTAGCTGTGTGTAGCTCTATGTAGCTCTATGTAGCTGTGTGTAGCTCTATGTAGCTCTATGTAGCTGTGTGTAGTTCTATGTAGCTCTATGTAGCTGTGTGTAGCTCTATGTAGCTGTGTGTAGTTCTATGTAGCTCTATG
>OMKK01046602.1:0-10941 GCA_900302305.1 Polymixia japonica
GGAGATGTAGGGGATGTGTGTGTGGGGGGGGAAACAGCATTGAACCCGAGCTATTTATGGCCTCCCCTTGGCCAAAAAAAGCAAACAAGCTAACAACCTAGAAATATTAAAGCACTCTTCATGGCTGGAAATAGACAGGCGCGATCCAGTGAGTAACCCATTCTGCGCCGTGCCTCTTATATATAACTTTGAATATCTGAGGACACGCTCATAGAAGAAAAGGGCATTTAGTCAAGTCAGGGGAAATGTATAAATCGGGGGCATTAGAGCGTGAACGAAGGCTATAAATATAACAGCTGTGGAATAACACGACTTTCATGCAGTTGTTTACGTTGTCATCTTTCCTGGTCCCTGAAGTGCTGTTTGAAGCGTGTTACATAAGAGCTGCTGCTGTTGAAGTTTGAGAAGAGACCCATTCTTCATCGGGACGTAAAGTAAAGTAAAATCCTGAAAAGGCCTTTAGCATAGTGAGACCTGTTGTACTCCAGCAGCAGTATGGCGACTGTTATGTTTATCTATGCCTGGATGCAATCCATCAAGCTAGCATATAATTAGCCCATCTCTAGGCCTAGTAGTTGTATACAAGCATAAGTGGAAGTGCACAAATCCTATGTTTTAGGTAACATATAAATACACAGTAAATGTTGATGAAAAATTCTGTTTAAGTAATAGTACTGAAATATTTGATAGTAAATGCACCTCAGTATTAGATTAAAAGTATATATTCAATACACTGCCCTGTTATCAACCAATGGAATGCATGGTAACTGCAGGTGGCACATACTGTAAATGTTCAGTAAAAAGTTGTATATTTACTTTGAAATGCAGCGGTGTAAAAAACCATCTCTAGAATGGAAATACTCCAAGTCAAGTCCAAGAACCTCAGACGTATGTTAAATATTATACTTGTGTTAAACAACATGAGGATTTCCATCCATGCCTACAAGTATGTGTTCGGTTTGAATTCTGAGAAGTGAACCCCTCTTCCTTTTAAACTACAGTACATCTGCTGGTACATTAGCATTGCCCTATGTAGCATGGAAGTCAAGATTGTGGTTAGACATAGTTTGAGTGATCATGTTCCATCCACCCACACTGGGCAATAATGTGGTCGGATAGATTGAACCGCATATCGGACCGCAAAGTGGTATCTGTTACTGGCATGACGGCAAGAGTGTGACTTTTTTTATCATTGTTCCGCTTTTCGTCCTTTCTTTCCTGGACTGGGCCCAACTGCAGCCACAGCAGGGTTTACTGGCGGTGGCTATGGTTCTGTGACTTAGGTATGACCTCTCCTAGATTTTATATGAATATCTGTAGTAGAGATCATGCTAACTGCTTGGATGGTAGCTGGTAACTAGGACTATATGCAGTAAAGCTTCTCAAAGTTAGTAGCTTCCACAAAAGTTAGCTGACTCAACTCAACTCAAATGAATACAAATATGTCAATGTCCATTCCGGTTCAAGCTTTAAGGCCTCAACCGTTCTCCCCTCTGTGGGGCCGTTCCACCACGGGAACGACCGCTGACGTATGGAGCGAAAGACAGATACGGCGGACGAACGTCAGACAGCGTTACTGCCATCCTGCCTAAAAATGTCCCCATCTTCAACAGGAAGGAAGTCATTTCTGAAAGCCCCGGCACCAGGGGAGTCCGTCGACACGATAAAAATGAAGAAAAAAAAGGAAGAAAGGAAAGAACCCATGCCTCACCATCTGAGAGAGGATGAGTGTGTTTGTCTTGGCCTTTTAAGGCCATGGCGAGCTACTGTGCCCTCTGGGTCCATGTTTTGGTGTTAGAAAGAGGAAAGTATGAATGCATGGATATAAGGGGCGGTAGCTCATAAAAGACAAAGTAAGCACACTTTAACAAATTGATGGCTTGCTAGAACAGCTTGTGTCAGCTCCGGAGCACTTTTAGCTGACTGAGGCTTTCTATTGGCTTATAGCGCCTCTTTGAGTCTTGCAGGGTTGGCACTGTGTTGGCACGACTCTGAATACCAGGTAGCCTGTCCTTGACACACCTATAACCTCAGAATGTTTGGTAAAAAGAGTACGACGCGATCTCGTCGACCCTTGGTTTTCTCTGCAGTGCTCAGAATAACACCAACGTCATTGCCATTTGTGCAGTTTCACGCGGCACAGTGTCGTGTTTGAACTGAAGATGCTGATCCTATCATCTACAGAGAAGTAAACCGTGCAATCCATAGAAAGGCAGTGCAACTATCAATTCATAACAAAGTCTGTTACAGTGGTGACAGTGGTTCCTCATTCAATGCGTGAGTCACTTACTGTTTCTCAGCCTTCTCTCTGTCGTCCAGGAAAAAGAGAGCAGTAGCCAGGAAGAACATGCCCCCCAGGACGATGACAAAGGGACAGAGCATGAGGGCGTAGCCCAGACTGAGGAACTGCCACAGCACTGACGTAGCGTAGCTTCGCTGAAGGGCATCCGAGATCTGCACCCACCCACACCACACATAGACACAAACACACATTCACAAGCACACGAACACAATCACGTACACAAGAAGAAAGAGAGGAAATTGTTTAGTCCAGCAAATCGTTCACCCATAGTTTTGTCGTATTGCATTCTGTTCTCTTAAGTCTGAGGTTTACGCAAAGCTAAGTCTACAGGCCGGTGATTTGAGTTCGAGTACGTTTGGAGTTAAGCTATCGCTCCTCCTCATCGAAAGGAGCCAGTTCAGGCAGTTCGGGCAACCGGTAAAGAGCCCCACTCTGCGGAGGAGACGACGGGGCAGACCCAGGACACGTTGAAACAACTTAATCTCCCAGCTGTCTCCCGGGAATGTCTCGGGATCCCGCGGGAGGAGCCGGAAGAAGTAGCCGGGGCTGGCGCTCTTTTCCGGCTGCCACCACAGCCTTGAACACGATAAGCATCATGACAACGGATGGGTGGATGAAGGTTTAAGTAACACTGGCGTAGAGTTTGTCATGCATGACACTGAGGAAAACAACAGCTGGGAGGGGATGGTGGTGGTGTCAGTAGCTGCCTTCCCACATCTCCTTATACAGCAGCTATAGATCACTATGCCGACGGTCAAGGCAGGAGGCTGCTGATTACAGAGTGGCAAAGTGATGATGTGTTTTTCGATAGGCCAACCCGGAAGTTAGCCAAAACTCTAATGGACTTTTCCCCATTGGGTTTTGGATTGATGCAGGAAATAAATCTGTGGCAAAAAAAATTGATATTCACATTTTGTTCAACAACATAATCTTCGCAAATGAACACCACTTTTAAGATTTCTGAAGCATAAATGCCATCAATATATATTTTTTGAGGCACAAAAAAGCTTCAAAAATTCACTAGTGGGATATTTACTGATGTATTTTATCTCGTAAAAGAAAACGTGCCATATCGCTTAAGCTTTGCGTTAATCAGAGACTTTATTTCATGGATCCGTTAGAATACTGGCGAAGGTTTTAGGACTCAAATCTAGGGCACTCTATAGGCTTTATTAAATATAGTTGTAGTTGTGTTGACGTATGTTCAGCAGGACTAAGGGGGTTTTCCTCTCCATGGGTGAGAGAGGGTCTGAGCGGACATAGGTCACCCCGGCTGAAGCACTGACCAATCGATTACCTGTTACCATCAGCAGACTGAGAATCTCTCACGGGGAGAGCTGGAGAATTGCTGATGGGGCGTACCGGGAGTGAGTGTGTGAGTGTGTGTGTGTGCGCGCGTGTGTGCACGTGTGTGAGCGCCGAGTGAGGAGTCTCACAGAACGAGAGGAGGGTTTAGAGACATTAAGACAAAAACCCGTTTCGTGTCCAACAGCTGTATGTGTGGGCAGAGCCGTTTTGCGAGAGCTTCGTAAGACAGGTGTGCGCTCTGCTACGCTACGTGGCCTGCCTCTTACACAGCGCTGCCAATGATAAAAATGGCTCGGCTAAAAATATAGCTGACATAGCTGGTGCATGTCTAATTATTGTGCTAGCGGGCATTTCTTGGTAGATTGCAGAGCGATTGTTCCCGGCGTTCCCCCTGCCACCCACTCTGCCTCTGGCCATGTCCCACTCATTTGTGGAACTTGTTCATTATGTGCGTCTCGGGGGGATGGTTCTTATTTGACAACCGGCGTAGTCTACGTGCTGATATAGAAGTATTCCTTCTTTTTTTTTCCCCTCAGCAGAAATGGTTGTAGTTTTGCGGCATGTGACCACCACCTAGCTACACGCAGACTTCAACTGACAAAAAAATACCGCGCGCTGCAAAGGCTACGTTTGTCTTCGTCTCGATGTTCGTCTTGTTCGTTCGCCTAATGTTTGGGGCATGCGTGTGTAAAACGTCTGTACCGAACGCCTGGCTCGAGTCTTTCACCTGTGGTCGCTAAGAGACAACACCTGTCTTTCACAGGATTTTAGCTCTCTTCTCTTCGACTTTTTCTTCTTTGCGGGACAGGGCCCAGCGTGTGTGGGTGATTGTGCATTCAGCATGCGTCACGACAAGCCCATCACACCAGCCTGCTAAACTTTGGTCGGGGAACTGAGAATTCAGTGTTGACGCACTTGGGTGCATTCTGGCATCCTGGTCGGTCAGGGGTTTGTGAGAGGGTGAGAACCAAGGGGACATTCAGCGTGTCAGTCAGAGGAGAGCTGTAGCCTGGAGACTCAGGGTGGCTAACTGTGGGGCCAGTGTGTGTGTGTGTGTGGTCATATTCGTACATGCAAAGTTTGTCAAAATATTAGCAGAGCATTCGTTTTGTACAATACCTTTTCCTCACATGTTGAGAGGTTGCAGGTTTTACATCAAATGAGATAATCTCTTTATATGCCAATAGGAAGTTTATCATTTGATAAATAAAATCGATAGTTTTTTTTCCCCCCCCCCCACTCTGGTTTAAGGTGCTTTTTTGCGTTGCCAGTTTTGTTCAATCTTTTGAAGAGCTTGTCAGTACTTGGAGGTAGCTTAGCGTTGCTTTTGTCTGCCGTTGACAGTGGTTTAATGTCTCCGTTTGGAAAAGCACAACTCTCTCTATGCAGCCCGACAGCTGCGCCTGTCACCAACCCGACAGTCTCCGGCTGAGGATCTCGCGAATCAGTTTGATTCTCTTTCTCGAAGAAATACTTCTACTGCCTTTGTTAAAATGGCCTCGGCTCTAAGCCAGAGGGATGGCAATAAAACACAATGTAAACACATTACGTTACAGCATACCAAAGCACAACAGAACTACAGCAATGCATTCTGTCAGCCGTTAGCTGACACCACAGTGCGTGTTCAAGATTAATATGTAGAGGCTTACACTAAGGATGTTAAGAGTTGACTATGATGCATGAGCATGGTGTTATTGTGCTTTGGGCGATAAGAGCTCTGAGCACTTCAACTTAAAAAAACGTATGTGTGTGCGCGTGCATGTGTACGTCCTACATCAAAAGAGTTCAGTTTCGAGGCTTTCTCGAAGTCCGAGCGAGGTGTGCAGAAGGTTTCCACCGCGGAGTTACTGTTTAACTTGTTGTTTAACTTTAAAATGTTCGTACTGTTTTGAATGAGAGGAATGCCAGTCGACCGTGTGAGCTGGGTCCTGTTTTATTGTCCTTTGAACAGTGACCTGGCCTTGTATTATGGCCTCCTGGATGCTAGAACCACAGCTATTGTCTATGGGTCGGCGGAGTGTTATTTCTAGAGACCAGAGGAAACCCTGAGAAAATACAGTGACCTTGAGAGGCCTAGTGTGCCAACAGGAACCATTTTCTCATCTCCCAACCAATCATACAGTCATTCAGGCCTCTCTTGGGAACCAGGAGATTTACTGGAAAACACCCGCACAGAGCCCAAAGAGAAGTGGTAAAATCACAACTCTGTTTGTTTACTGGTCCTACTGAGATATGTACCGAAAGTTCTTCTTGTGCCTCTCTTTGTAATTGGCCCACTTTAGCCGCGCCTCCTTTAAGAGCACGTGGGATTGGTAGCGCAATGCGTCACTCTGTACATGAATGGCGATCTTCCTGGATATGTCGTATCTACTTACTAAAGCATTTCACCTCGTATAAATGACCTAAATGACTCAGTTCCCTATACATACTGTTACCGCTAAAGCAGTGTTTTTCTCAAGCACACCAAATGAAGAATGGCACTAAGGCAGTGTTTTAAAATTCACTTTTTGTAATGTAACACAATATATATTACGTACCAATTATTGCATTAATATTAATATTGTTTATATTACTTCTGACTATATATCATTATTAGATCATATTATTAGTTATTTGTTTGTTATTATATTATAAAAATATTTTATCATTTAGCAATATTATATAATTTACAAATTATGTGTTTTGTTGTTTTTGTGTTTTTGTCATATAAATATAAATATATATAAAATATTTCCACTTTTAGTGTTGTATATAATAAAGCTTTGACCCTTTGAACTCCAACTACAAATTGAAAGTCTTACCAGGCCTATCAGGTAAGGGCTTCCTGCGTCACCTAGTAGATGAGAGGTGAAACTCTGAAAGGCGACTGCCGTAGCTCTCCGTGTGGGAATAACGACAAACTGCAGAGAGATAAGGGAGGGAGAGGGAGAGAGAGAGAGAGAGAGAGAGAGAAGGAGAGAGCAGGGTGAAAAAAACACGAGAGCATGTAAGGTGATGAGTAGAAAGAGGTAGAAAGATTCAGTCATCCATAGTAAAACAACTCCAGGAGTCTTCAATTATGTACGTGAAAGCACCTCTTTGGGGTCAGCTCTCCAGGCAGGCGGGCCTGTAAGTCATAGCGAATATGTCAGGGCAGGAGCCGCTACCGTCTCCCCAGCCCTCTGCGGCGGTCTGTCCCTGTCTCTACATTCTCACCACAGGCTCCGTCCTAACTGGCAGTTTAAGGAGCTGGCTGGTGCTTCCCACTTTACAGGAAGTCTAATTTCATTTGCCTGCATGCAAGCACAGAGTCGGCCGTCTCTTCTTCCTCTGCCCCTCTCTTGTTGCTTCGAGATATCAAAATATGTAGGCATCTTTTATTTCCACGAGCGGTGCATGCGTTGAGCTACGTCAAAGCGGTAATTATCAACCCCACCCCGAACTATACAGGGTCCCCCGAGCGCTCACACATTCATCCTCCAACTGAGAGCCTGGGATGACCGCTATTTGTTACAGCGCACTGCAGAAGTTTCCAGTGGCCCAGTGGATAAGTATAGGTTCTCAGCACGTACCATTAAAATGTCCGCTGTGATGGCCCAGTTCAAAAACAGCAGCGTTTCTCCTATGAAGATGCAGACCTAAAGAAAGAAAAAAGTAATTGTTTACATTTAGTATCGATAAGGATCAGTCAAATTTCACTGCAGAGAGTCGGTGTTGATGTCAAAGCGTTTCGTGTTGCAGATGTCGCTACAGTCTGCAGGAATCTACTGGTGTATAAAAGTGCTTCGGTTGCTGTGGTTTGGGAGACATGTTATTATGCTGTGGACCAATTATACAAGAATATATAGGCCTTCATTTTGGTCCCAATGAAATGAATGTCTAGCCTATGAGCTGAAAAAAAACCAGCACAGGATGATATGGACGTCTTGCCAAACAAATGTAATAAAAGTGTCGACATTTGAACACTTTCTTATTTGCAGATCCAGTTACAAGAAATTAATTCAGCATTCACCATCCCCACAAATGAATGATCATTTTGCCCAATTGCAGCTCTCAGGCTTGTAACAGGAAATGAAAATATCAGATAACACAGAAGGACTGACATTCACCGTATGTTTACATAAGCTTTTAACATCCTAACCTTAAACAAGGTCTTGTAGCAGCTGCTAAAGCTATTTGACCATTTTCAATAACAGACCCAGAGGGATTTGGTTGCAATTGAATCTCATGTGTCTGTATCGCCTGATTGGGTCCGGTGTGTTTAAACACTGCTGGTGAATGTGTGTTTTCCTGACTGGGGAATAACCTTTGTGCCAGTTCTGCCAGATCTACAGAGAACCACAGAAGCTTGGGTCCTGACTGACGGTGCGGAAGTAGACAGGGCATTAACTGAGAGCCGTAAACCAGACACCGTGACCGACACGTTGCCTTCTAAAAGGGAGAAGTCCAGTTTTCCTCAGATTAGCGGTGTGTTGAGGAGACAACAGCTGCGGAGGGTCAATCGGCCCCGACTGAGCAGCACCGACCGTTGCAGCCATGTCACGCCGTATAATATAACACATCTGTCAGTGGTTCACCATGAAACCTGAGCCACTCACTTACAACAGCCATTGTACTGTAAGGTGATTTAATACTGTTCGTAGAGCAGTCTCACTACAGTTTATAAGGCTATGTGAACAAGCTGATTTGTGATGTTTGACATGGTGCCCTGCAATTAAGATCGTTATTGATGCATAATGTCGTACATCAAAGTAGACGCAGGTGTTCTTTCATCTTTCCTTAAATGCCTAGTGAGATGCGCTACAGATGTTGATGGAAACATCAACACCTCTTCACTTTATCATTTTTAACATATCAAGATCAAAAGATCAAAGCCAGGCGCCATTTGAGCGGGTGCCATAGAGCATAAGACAAAACTCTCTCTGCCACACGGGATAGATTTGCATCTTATTATGAAACGGATACCTGCTGATCGACTAAGTCACATTCAAGGCTGTTTGTCAAATATTTCACGAATGCACGCCCGCAACTGCATAGCTCAAAGGTCACACCTAATTCCCGGACTAGAACTATTTTGGTCAGGTTTAACCTCTTAGAACTCTTCCAGAGAAGCCCCGCCCCAACCCAGCGGTAGCGCTGTGATGTCAGAGGACTTTCCAGACTTTCCGAGGGCAGCCAGGGCCACACATTTCGGACGCGGAAGCCCGTCTGTTACGTTCCGTCACAAGCACTGGAAATATTTTCAAGCTCTCCAGCTTTACTACATTATTATTGGCCAAGTTGTTGAAAGTCAGTTCCTACTCCTTTGTCTCTGATAAGAGTGTGAAATGTGCGTCTGGCGAGTCAAAAATGCCAAAGTGCATTGTTCCAGAGCAGTGATTGTTCATGCTGCGCCCTTTCCTGCTTTACATGGCAATTAGACACGCAAACACCTTACACATTTGCCTTTCCTTTTGGCCTGACGTAGCAAAAACCCCAGCCAGGGGCAGCGGCTCCCGAGGGCATCTCAGTCCAACCGGCGGTCAAGACTTTTCATTATTAGGTGCGAGAATTATTCATTGCCTTGGGGCCTAAAAGCCACTATCAGGCAAAGTCTCAGCTTCCTTTCCTACTCCTGGTGAGAACATTTACCTTTCCCTGCTGAGATTTTATTAGGCTCTCTTTTGTGAAATGGGTTACCAGGCTTTCCCTTTTAAATGCTGAGCGCCCCGGGCTAATCCAGTATTAACATACTATAATGACTCTCCATCAGACAGCCCTGTTTTATTAGGAACCTGTAAAGATTACTGGCAGTGCGCAAGCAAAAACAGGAGTTAACAATTGCATGTCCCGCGGACAAGACTCCGTTCGACGGGGCTCCCGCGACCGTTCTGTCCGACAGACCGAACCTTCATACGGCGACGGGCACATTAGGAGGGTGACACTGGCTGGGTGCTAAACAAGGACAGATCCTTACGTAAGCTCCTATGATGCTCTTCTTGGCCACGACGAAGATGAGGCAGATGAAGATGGCTGAGCCCAGCATGCTGACGGCGCACACGAGCGGGTCGGCCCGCTCGGTTTTCTGCCGACACATGCGCGTGGTGACCGCCCCGATCACCACCCCCAACAGCCCCGTCACGCAGGTGATCGCCCCGAAGATCAGACTAGACAGGAGAGCAAGAAACACCATTACTCCATTTGTCTACAGTGCACTTTGTTATTTGTGAACAGAGTCAACCAGGATTAGGCAACGTTTCAGATAATAAACAAGTATATATTTACACATTAACCAGGTGCCTTTTATTAATGTTATGCATTGGCACAGCGAGGCAAAAGTACAAAGAGTATTTCTTGTGTTGTGAGGTCATCTGACATACAGTTATATACATTTGCTTTTTTAGATGAGATGAGATGAGCTTTATTTATCCCTGCCATAACGGCAACGGCGACGGTGACGGTACAACATGCCTGTCCACAGTCGGAACAGTCTGCTTCCATGTTTATATTTTACAGGGTTTCAAATATCATCGCTCTCACAGAATGAGCAGTGACTAGTGGCCTCAGGCCGGGGCACTGGGTTTAGTACTGAACCTCTCACCTGTCTTTGCTGCTGCAGATCTCTTTAGTGCAGGCTTCTGCCGTCTTCTGTACCACCTGGGCTCTGAACAGGTAGAGAGGGATCCACATCCCAAAAGCACCCGTAGCAAAGGACACGGCCGAGGACGCCAAGGAGGAGAACACATAGCTCCGACTAGTGAAGGAAAACGCACAGACGCAAGCACACACACACACACACACACACACACACACACACACACACACACACACACAAAACAAAAATACCAGATGCTTATCTTGAAGTGCAAATCATACATAAACAAACCTCTTTTATGTGATAAAAATCTCAAACATCTCCTTTTACTACTGTCTCTCTCTCTTTCTCTCTCGCTCTCTCGCTCTCTCCTTGTAAATACATGAGATAACAATCAGCTATTAGAATGAACAAAGGCCTTACTTCTTGGCCAGAGCCTTCATGTCACAGAACCAGGAGGTGCGGGTCTTGATGCGGCCTCCTAGCTGGTCAGCGCTTCCCCTCTTGGGCTCAGGCACAAAGACGAGGATCAGAGTCCCAGCTGTTATCCCCAGAGCCGGGGACACCTAGGGGAACGTCACAGGTGTGTGAGGGCATGGATCGTTTGAGAGGAATCGTTGTCACGACGCACAAATGTCGGTGAGACTCGGTGCGAGCGTTGAGGAGGGGGTGGAGTGAGGACGGCACAATAAGGACAGTGTGTTCGCCGTCCGACTGGGAGGCCAGAGTGTTTGTCGGATACAAGCCCTTTGGAACTAAGAACATTCCCTCACTTGGC
>OMKK01046616.1:0-11431 GCA_900302305.1 Polymixia japonica
AGAACGAAAGGAGAGAGAGAGAGAGAGAGAGACATATGCATCATAGTGAGTCGTCTTTACCTGTATTAGGTTCTGTATGCCGCTGGCTGTGTCTGTCAATGAGATCAACTCTTTCTGCATCTGGTCCACCCATTCCTTTACCCTAAGAACACAAACAAACAACTGATCAATCAACTAACCAAAGAACCAATCAGAACCATTCATATCCTAATCACCCCTCTCCCTCCTCCAATGGAAACACTCTTGGTCAATCTAATCAAATTTACTGAGTTGCTTCGATCCCATTCGCTCACTTCAATTTTGAACACAGCCCACATATCACATGACATGAACATAGCATTACTGCTTACTATCACAATATGCTAAAAGTACCATTTAAATTCAGGGCCAGCATGAAATAATAATAATGTTTAGCCGAGTTAATTTAGTATTCTACTCCACATGAGTCATGCATTAGGGCAAGAGTTATTCATGGTTATCAGCATGAGAGTCAGATCTTTGGGGTGAGATGCTGGTTAATGTATGCTATAGGAGAGGGAGCGACAGAGAGAGAAAGAGACAGAAAATTATAAATTCTTACAGGTTTACAATGTATGAGCTAAAAAACAGACGTTTGAAACACTTTCTAGAGTGCAACACTAATACATTGTGGAAAAGCAGGCTTTCACCTGGCTGAAATTACAGCTCAGGACCAGAAGTAAACTACCAGTAATATTCAAGGAAGTATCAACACCACTGCCAATAAATTCTGTAACAGAAACAAAGGTGTGTGTGTGTGTGTGTGTGTGTGTGTGTGTGTGTGTGTGTGTGTACACACTTGGGCTCAATTCTGTGTCCTGAGTTAGTACCAGAATTCAGGGGCACACACACACACGCGCACACACACACACGCGCACACACACACTCACGTGTATCCAAACAGTGACTACTAGAATGTCTAAACTGTTACATATCAACGTTACACACCTAAACATAGGTTTGAAGCTTCTAAGGACACAGGGTCTTGATGCGAACCCCAGACATAGAGGAAGAGGTGTGTGTGTGTCTGTCTATATCCATCCATACTGTTCTCTGTCATAACACCTACAAATCTCATTACTGTGCAAGCAAGATGTGATACTGTACGGTGTGATCTTCTCCTCTCAGCTTCTCTTCTCAGTATGTGGGACACATATAGTCTTGTCAGTACATCCCTGGGAACCCCCCACTGTGGCGCTACTCAATTATTTGGGGCAAACAAAAAAAATCTAAATTGTAATATTTAATATTTACAAATTTACAGATTTACAAAAAGCTGATTTCCCCCCCCCCCAAAATATCAGTGGGAAAGCCATTTCCGACTCCTTCTGTGCTGAATCCCTGGCCTACAAAACAAGAGAAAATCTTTAACAACATTCAAGCCGAGCAAACCCTTAGCAGTAAAGAAATCTTGATTCACATTCCCTCATATCACCACTGTGCTGCTTTCTTGTACTGTATATACAGACCTCTCTATAAACCTTCCTACTTGCACTAACAACTGCCTCCTGCCCCTAATACCTTTACGGCAGTCAATAACAAATACATGACAGGGTCCATAAAGAAAATCAACCTTTCTCCACCCCCCATCATGGATTAACCCCTTCCCCTCCAAGACTACCGAGGTGTGGGGCCCTTTCACATCTGAACCCTGTCTGTTATCTTATTTAAAAAACACAGTGTAATGTGAGCGGGATCTAGCTCACACTGTGAATGTATGGCATAGCAGTCATGTATATTTAGCCTCTTGAGAGACAGCTGCTTGGGGCAGAGAGCAGATATAGGACGGGTGTACTGTCAGCACATTTTCTCTGTCTACCCCCACGACACATTATGGACACTCGCCCATAGAAACACACACAGAGATATCAGCTAATGGCAAACTTCCAAGCTACATAACAATGGCTGTGTGTTCCAAACTCTTAGCTAGTATGTTTGCTAACTAGCCTACATGGAGCTAGCTCAGGGGTCAAGACAAGGTCCACTGGCTGTGTCGTGCATAGATGCCTATTGAGCTTGTTATACATGTGCCATGTCAAAATGAGTCCAGCTGGCCCCAAACAAGAAGAGTGGAGGGTTACAACAGGTGTTGAATGGGGAAATGGGGTGTGTGTGTGTGTGTATGTGTGTGAGTGTGTGTGTAAGCATGTGTGAGCTCTATGAAATGTTTTGAATTCAATATCCCATGCTGACAGCATACACTGTCCTCTGTTTCAACAACTGGTGAGTACTAAAAGGACGTTTTTTTCCCACAAAGTAGAGCAATATTCACTTTTCAATGCCACATTCCCTGTGGCAGTTACATGGCCTAATAGCTGCTTAATATTTACCAAAACCTACACTTCATAAACGTACAAACTGCAGTTTACAGTCTGACATCCACTACTGATGCGCTACCTAGATGTTGATCAATAAAGGGTGGTCTGGTTTATGAACATATTGGTCTTGAATGCTTAGTAGTGCCACTCTGCAAAACCCTAATGACAAGAGGACCATGAAAGTAAAACCTGACCCAGGGAGAGCCCACAATTTGTGGGTAAAAATAATTAGTTTCCCCCCATTAGCCTCTGGCAGCTGGGAGGTTTCTGAGGTCAGATTTGGTCATAATGAAAAAAAGCTGATGGCTCGTTGTAAGCTAACAAATGCTGCACAGAATTTTTGAAATCCCTTAATACAGACAGGCCAGGCAAAGCCACTTCCACAAACTAGTAACTTATCAAGAAAAATAACACTGAGGCGTGTGGCTTCCTCAAAATGAAGCATAGGGAGACTGTTATGTTTTGTTAAGAATATAAAGGCAGACAGAGGAAAGGGTCTAAAAACTGAGTTTCAACATGAAAAAAGTGTACAACAACAAAACCGCTCAGTGAGAGCATGGAAACTTGGAGCAGGACATGGAAAAATGAGATAGCATCATTATCCCCTCCCCTTCTAGGCTCCTACCGGTCCCTCCTTCTCTCCCTCCTTGGGGAAATTGGAGAGGGGGGCTAAGTGAGAAGGACGGAAGCCCCAAAAATGGCTGGTGAGCTGGCTGGAGCCACTCTGCTACAGCGGTTGCACGCCGCGGGGCTCGAAAGGAGAGGAGCCGCGTGAAACTCAGCCGAGTGTGAGACCCGCTGGCGCTACAAGGCTCCTTCTCTCCAGCTCCTCTCATGGAGTGGTTAATATTACCCACTTATGAAGCAGACTGGTTTTCATGGCGCTTGTTATAGAGCCCTTTTGTCTTGTTGAGGAAAATAAATAAAATACTTATCTCATTCGGTGCATTGTTTGGCTTATTAAAATGTGGCTCATGATCGATGCCGTACAGACCGACATAGCTTATTGTCTTAGGAGAGACTGCAGACACACTTAGTTGGAGATTAGATGAACACATTGTCTAAAATGGAGGCAAAAAAATTTTAAAACATCAAAATTTCATGAAGTTCTTTCATTGTCCTCCAAATATTAATGTGCCAGTGTGTTAAATGGTGTGGCATGAGATGAGATGGTGGTGAAGGGTGCCAACACAGTGTCTTCCAGATTTTTATACTCGGAACATAAAAAAAAGAAAAGAAAAGAAAATACTTACTACACTGACAGCATATCAGTGGGCGTGTGAGAATTTCTCAGCACTATTTCAGTCCAGTCCTAGACTAGACTGGTGCGCATGTGTCTTAATTTGTGTTTGACCCATGTGGCCTCACGTACAGTAGCTGGTGGCTAGACAATGTGCCCCTCCCCCTCTCCGCATGGCCCCCCATCGCTCTAATGGCTGTAAGAGAAGCTGCCTACCTCAGGCCAGCTGTCACGTGTGAGTATTTGTGTGAATGTGTGTGTGTGTGTAACCAGAGCGCTGGGTCTTTTGGAGGGCAGCAGGGGGTTGCCCAGGTCAAAGGTCACCAGGACAGGTGCTCTCCTTTACAGGAACTCTTAATGTAATGAAATGGGTGTGACCTAAGTCTGTGTACGCACATGCATGGGTGTGTGTGTGTGTGTAGGGCCTGTATTATATAACCCATCATTTAGAGTGCTGGACCAGAGCATATGACAAAGCGTTAGATGACTAAGTGCAGAATTAATGAATTAGGCCTATATATAACTGTAAGCACACAACACCCGGAGGAAATGATCACTAAGAAGCGCAAAGAGGCCAATTTACAAACACCACCTGACACCATAGTGTGTGAAACAGCAACAGTTATGACTGGAAAGCTTAATTTATCACACATTTGGTTACTGCACATTAAATCCGTAACAGGACAATTTATCACAGAAGCCATGTCAGGCGACAACGTTCAGGGGCTTGTTTAGGTCGGAAATATTTTGACATTTTTTCAACCTTTCGTTCTTGAAACATGTCATCATATTTTAGGAAAAACACAAAGTCAACGTCAATTCTTCCATGTTAAACGATGAAAGGTCAACCACACATAGCTACTCCAACAATGGGTGGATGATGATCCTCAAACTAGCCTAGAGTGTAGAGAACCACCGTTACACGTGACGTGGTCAGCTATTCAGGCACTGCCTCGTAGAGGTCAACTTAAATTTCGCCATTTTACAGAAACCAATCCAACGTACCATTCAAACCAAAGTAAAACCAAACAAACTGTTTCAGCCTATAAGGAAGCACAACACAGAGCAGACTGTCCAATTCCAGGGGCTGGCACAGGGAAATGGATAAGATCCCAGAATAGAGCCTGTGAGTCACAGTGAGAGCATCGCTGTCTTACTTCTGACAACATTGACCCCTCCGGCCAAGTTAAGTGTGACTGTAGGAGGCCATTTATGTTCTCTTCTCTCTCTGTTTCAACACTCCAAATGCGGACAGCTCCTGGCCGTTGGCTGCAGTGCAGCTGTTGGCTGCGTTGAAATAAAAGGTTGGGGTGTATTGGTTTTAAACTCAATCAATTCAGGAAGTGGATTTGCTTAGAACGCCTGAAAGCCATTAAAAAGTGTCTTATGTCCAATCTATTAAGAAAGCATTGAGAATGAAGAGTCTACAGTATCAGCACTATTGCTGATACGGTTATATCTTTGCCTTGAATTAATTAAATGTGAATTAACCTGACCCCCTGACTGATACTGTGTCCATCTTTGTCTTCATACACCATTCTTTTCATTTGACAAAGCCCAACTTTTTAAATTTTAGATACATTTAAAAATAAATTAAAAAAAATAGTTACCGTCTGACTCTACAAGATAGCTCCCAGAAGGAGTTCATGGGAAGAAGACTGAGAAAATTTACCATAAATCCTTTCCAGCTGAATGTCTTATCTTATCATTTATCCTTGTTTGTGTACTTTCTGTATGAAAGCCATTGAGAAACATTGAATACTCTGTTGTATTGTTATGCTTTGGGGGCTATAGAGGTAAAAGTAGTATGGGTAGCACACAATAACCTCACCACATCTTCGTAGGTGTCAGACAGCAACAACTGCACACAAAATCGCTTCAAACAGGACTCACACACCCGAAAACACAAAATTATCACATTCACGCATGACTCACATCTTTAATCTATGGAAATAGTAACAAAACACAGCAGTGGCAGCGTGTCTTTTCCCCTTTAATTACCTCGCCTATACTGTCGCTCAGCAGCAGAGCTTGTCAAGCACACCCACAATGTAATTAGCTTTTATAAAAGCCTCTGTTTCTTTCCTGTTTCCCTCTAGTTTTTTCACGAAGGGCTAAACCCGACACCGTGTAAACACCCCCCCTGCCCTCGGAAAGCTCCGGAATATCGACCGAACACCGGTTCGACGCTACATCAGGTCGCGTCGAATCACCCGAAAAAGTCTGCCCTCACGCCGGCTTAGAGGCCAGGCGAGCCTCGGCGCGACCAGCCAGACGAAACAAGAGCTCAATAACCAATCTCTTGACTTTTCACTTCAGCGCACTCTCGTAAACATCCCCGCGTTTTGACGCTCAGAACTCAAGTCTGCGTATCCGCGTTTGATCTCTTAATGCCGTCAAAGCCGTCAAGGGCGGAAGCGCGGAAGCGTCTCGACGGCGCACACACACTTTCTCGCTGTCGTGCTTTTTTCCCCTCTCCGTCTCATAATAGCCACGGACTCGGTTAACTCCGAGAGACCGTTTTAAAATCGTCAAATCCTCCTCTAATGGTAGTCATTTTGGGCTTCTAATCTCCGAGAGAGAGAGACTAATGGCTGACACCGTTGTAGGAAGCGGAGGAGATACGCCAAAAAAGATGTGTGTGTGTGTGTGTGGAGGGGGGTGGGGGGTGTTGAGGACAGCGGCTCGGATGTAATTGAGCCGCTGGGGGATTGCTAATAAGAGCTCTAACTGTGGAGCAGGTATCTGATAAGCAGCATGCCTGACAAACACTAACTTTCTGTCTCTGTTTTTGTCATCGTCTCTCTGCCTCCCCCCCTTCCTGTCACCCAGCCTTTTTTCTTCACTCTGCTCATGTTTATCTTTTCCTTCGCGTCTTTCCCTTTCTGCCAGTTGCTTCTTTTTCTTTGAAATGTCTTCGCAATTTTCTCCTCCCCGTCTCCAGCTGTCCTTGTCTCACATCTGTAGACTGTTGTTGTTTTACATAATCAGTGTATTTTATGTTGTGGCATTTTAGGTACTTTATTAATATCTTATCAGGCATTTAGCCTTACTCAGTGTAGTACATCAACATTATTTACTTAGTATATGCAATAAGCCAATTATACAAATGTTGCAAACCCCTTCGTTCCCTGTCCCCTCCCTTCTGTCCTCCTCCCCTACCTGGGTCTCGCTCACACAGCAGACAAGCAATGATATCCTCGGCTTTATTGAGGTCATTGACGTCGTAATTGCAGGCTTTGTAAATGTCTTGCGGCCTCATTATTCTCCATAGCAAAACATTATTGATGTTTCTCCCTCTCTTCTATCCTCTATCTCTTAGCAAGTCGGAGGATTTTAACACAGCCCCCCTGCTAGATCTGAAGAGCCTTCCTCAACAACAGCATTTGCTGTGTTCCATCAAAGCACTTACGTTATGTTGTATTACAGCTCAGGAATAGCTGACTGGACATGTGTGGCATCATTATCAAGTGATGGGGTGGCGGTGCTGCTGGTAATCTAACACCGAGAGATCAGGTGTGGGTTGCAGGAAGTTGCTTCTCCTGGGACTGATTTTACAGGTGAACCTTTTATCAAAGAAAAGGCAGCTACACATTTACTCATAATACAAGGTTAACCCTATAACATATATCAGATGAAAAGCTGACTAAAAAAGAACAAAAGAAAAACAGCTGTTGTAGCATTGTTCTCTGAATTATCCCTTAATATTATTGTACTGAGTGACCCACTCAGTATGCGATTGATTGATTGATTGATTGATTGATTGATTGATTGATTGATTGATTGATTGAATTTTTTTATGCAACTGATTTGTTTTGTTTTGATCAGCAGGGAGGTACATACACACAGCATTAAACTGTGAGATGCACTTTGAAGATGGAAAGTTAAATTGTATACTCCTCATTAAAGGGAGAAACAATACAGAAGCAAAGGAATGGACATTCATCCTCACCTCAAACAAGTTATAACAGAACCCTGCTTCATTTGGCCACCATTTTTGATCTGGGTATTATGGGATATATAAGACCTAGGTTGAAGCCCTTCTGCCACCGATGCTATTGCCCTGCCGAAGTGTCCATGAGCACGACAGTGAATCCCTTTCCAATCCAGGGCTGCTTAGTTGACCCTGTGCTCTGAGCACTCTGGAGATGGGGCAAGCCTAGAAATAACTACAGTGATCAATAAAAGTATCACATTAATTCATTCACATTCTTTTCAAATCCAGGAAATGCACATTAGGGAAGCCAGACGGGCATAGCACCGTGTCAACATGAAACTGCAACAGAAGGTCAGGGGTCAGACCCTCCGCCTACCCTTGCCAACATTTGACCTGACACTCCTGGGCTATAGCTAGCTGGGACAGACTCCCTGTCCCCCTAGCCCCTAGTCAGCCTTACTCACACCTTCTAAGTCAAATCCTATATACATTCTGGCAGAACTAACAGTTTCCATTGTATCACCTCTCCGCACAGGTGTCCGGACACATTAAATTGCAGGAAAGAGAATTGTTGTGACATCTGCAAGTGTGTGGACTCACTGCAGAGCAATCTCATCTGCTGGATAGATTCTAGCACAATGCAACGCAATAAAGCTGCAATAGCAACTGAACCAAACAAGAGCTTGCTAGAGATACAGGTAAGCACATTCTGATACAACAGATACAAATTAAGAATAGTTCATATTTACAGCAATTACTGAAGAGCACATACAGGTGCTTGGTTTTGTGACACAATATTACACAGGGCTTAACTAGTGTCCATACAAATGGAGCCTGGTGTTGTGACCTGTGATCTAATTTCTTCTAAGCTCTGTTTAGGCACAGGTAGAGTACCTGAATTGTAGAAGAGGCCCTGAACCAAGTCCAGGTTCCTGCTGGAGAAGCAGTTCATGTTGTAGAGTTAGGTTTTCCCCACACACGTTCAAAGTCCTCAAAATACTGTATGTTTCTCTTAAATGTCCTCTACCTACACTTTACTTCATAAATCTCCATCCCTTCCTACTTCCCTTTGTTCCACCTCAACCCTCTAAGTCTCTTGCTCGTCCCTATATGCCATTAAGAACTCTGTTCAAATGACTCAATTTCAAGTCAAGTCTTTCACCTTTGACCTTTCTGAGCAAAGTCCATCTTTTTTATACATACATTGATACATCCGGCCTTGTCTCCTGCATCACTAAACACATGCAATCCTTGATGATGTGATATAAATAGAGGAATTAGCCCGCTGGCTAAAATGTCCAATTAACATCAATCTAGACACAGGCAGAAGCCAGCTACTGCTGGACTGAGTACTAGTCTCCCTGATGGCTACACACACTGTCCACTCTCTGAATACTGTCAGTAATAGCTCTTATGCAGCAACACAGCTCCATTATCGGACTCAAGAGAAGCCATCATAAGCTATTACGAGTCCAATTTTCTCCCCGTTGCTCTCAAAACATTACACATTGGATATGGTTTTGGTGTCTCTCTAGATATTTTGAGCACTTAACATCTCTAGTGTGTGATTAAGATATTATTGCTGCTTGAGCCCAAAAAAAGACTATGCCTATATATGAAGACTAAAAGTTATTCACTTAACAAACTATTTATTAAGTTATTCACAAAATAGTACTTTTTTCAGTCATCTATTTTGGCATTTTGAAATTAAATCCTCCATAATGTCAATGCGAACCATCTGATTTGACAATCGTGGAACATTTGGATTAAGTTCAGCCAGACACACTTTTTTTCTTCGAACTTTGAACCTATTCTACTGAGTGACACATGATTGAATTACAATATTAGAGAAAAAAAACTACAGTTTCCATTCTTTTCATAAGGAATCCTGTTCAATATACAGATATGCTTCCTGTACTGGACATGGCACACATCCCAGCAGCTGTTAGCTATTCCCAAGGTTGCCCAGGCAACAGTGCAATGGAAAATTCCAGGGAAGTTACACGTGCCACAGAATTGTGGGGAAGTAATACTATTTCCCAACATCCTAGCTTCCCTTTACATAGACGTGCTGAGGGAGATATATTTTCTCTAAAAGAAACTTGGGAAGATACACTTCGGCGAGACACTAAAGCAACATTCGGAGGCCACATGTAAACAAAGGGCCCGCAAACCTTCAGTGGTGGAGCATGGGGGAGATTTATGGCAATGGGGCACAATTTAATGCAGAGCAGCGGTATCCTAGACAACCCACCACCGCTCTCCCTCTCTGTCCTGTATCCTAACCTGAGTCAGGACACTCTACACCCCCTCCCCAAAGACAGTGGCTTGCCTAAATATAGCCAGGGCGAAAGAGGGGAAAAGGGCATGAGTGAGAGAGGGAAAGGAGAGAGAGAGATTAAAAAAAAAAAGTGAGAGCAAGGGAGGAAAAATGAGTGAGTCTGGGAAGAGCGAGGGAACAAACGGTGAGGGAGAATGAAAAAAACAAACAAAAGCGTCGACAAAGTGTGATGCCAGGCTGCGAACGTTAGCCTCGGGCGCAGACCTTGCACCCTCGCGCATGTGTGTGTGTGTGTGTGTGTGTGTGTAACGGATATAGCCCCCAGCTGCTTGCCTCAGACGGCAAGAGCATGCCTCCTTAAATATACCTGCTAGCACCAGCTCCCTCATGGCAAGGAGGTGTCAATCACAACCAAGGAAACCCTTGACCACTTTAAACTGACCGTATCAATGTCCGTATCCTCATTACACTTGAGTCATCCGCTTCAAACAGCACCACATAATCAATGTCATAAAGTAAATCATAAGTAAAGTTTTATTTGACACTGGGAGTATCAGTGTACTACTGTGTATGGAACAAAAAAAAAAATCAATTAGTTCCTGTGATCCAAGATGAGATCACTCTAGATTTCTGCAGATAATTAAATCAACGCTAGGAGTCCAGGACTCTAATCTGTGATTTAATGAAGAAACCAGGCCTGGAGTCTTCCATTAACCGAAATAAACAAAACAAATAAATGATCGTGTGGACACTGTGACTGTGCCCGTGATGACTTTCCGGTTATGCGGGCACATTTTCTGCTTCGAAGCTTTTAGCGCCACCCTGATATAAGTGAATTTGGGTGTAAAAGCATGAACAGAGTGCCAGAGTCACAAGGTCAGTCTTTAGCTAACTGCCAATGTAGCTGCTTCAGTATTTGTCTCATTATGACATTTCCGTCTCGATTTTTTTTTGGCTTTGGGAGAGAGTTGTTTGTCATCACAAATATTGCTTGAACAGTCCAATGTCATGACATTATGGTGGACTTTCACCTTATTGTTATTAGACTCTAATCATCTGAAATAATCTGTAATACATCAGTTCCGTCATGGTGCATCCTGTATGATAATGTATGGAAAAATGTGTACAGTTGGTCCAGTAGAACTGAAACTATTGCCCTCGTATTTCCACCATCACTAGGTCTCATATATGTTAAAGCGCTGTTAGACCATTACGATTAAGAGCACGTAAACATGCTTCAAACAACATTATTCACTGCAACACCGGTGTTAAGACACATCCATGCAGCGCCAGTTCTACCCTCCCCATGTTACTTTTAAAGTTCGTTTTGAATTTGTACGTCTTTCACGACTAGTATTACTAAAACATAAATTTAAGTCGAAGTTAACTTTTTTTAACCAACAATAACATACTGCCATCAAACGCCATGTTTTTGCCTCCTTTCACTGGGACCCAGAGAGCCTCACGGTGCCTCACAGCTCCCCATGTTGGTCTCTGTGCAGATGGAGCGCCTCCTCACATTATGCCCACTGATCGCCAGAGACAAGGCCGGGAACACCAAAAGCATGGCTCTTTAGCTGGTTGAGCATGAAATCTAGTTAGCTTGGAAAAAAATAAAAATGCAAGTGAGAGTGGGA
>OMKK01046645.1:0-10812 GCA_900302305.1 Polymixia japonica
CTCTCACACACACACACACACACACACACACACACACACACACACACACACACACACACAAATATACACAATTATATATATATATATATATACATACCAAATATATATAAACAGCCTTTATTGGTGCCTTTACACATTCTGTGAAAGTGTTATGGCCATTGGACCAATGAAAATTGTTGAAATTTGACAGAAACGAAAATTAGTAGAATTGGGACCGAAAGTTGTTGGTCAAACCTTGTTTCTCCCAGCAGCTGCTTGTTAAGTCGCTGCATTCTGCACCGATCTGCTCCATTCAAAACCATCAGATCCAGAACACGTACTTCCCATTTTGATTGGGCACTGGGTAATTTAACTGTTTTATCTGCTAAAACAAAACAAAAAAATTGGAAATGTATATTAACATTATATGTAAAATGAAATTAATCTTTCACCACATTTCATTCATTAATGCAAAAACTGGAATGTTTTTTTCTATTTCCTGAAAAGTTGCCTTTATGTAGATACGAGATTTCCGCCTGACAGTGACGACCCTAGTTTTGTATTGATGTAAAGATTGATAGTGACTCAAGACTTGATATTTGCAAAATATTTTAATCTGAATATTAAGTTTGCCCTGCCTGCACTTTTCATCATCAGCGGCGTCTGAGTTGGAAGCTCTCGTTGGCTCTCCCTCCCCACCAGCCTCCTCCTCTCTCACCTCATTTATTAAAATAATCAGCTGTAGACAACAGCAATTAATTTTTAGAATACTGTAACAGCTAAATGGCTTGTTTCATAAAGTCCTGTGTCCTAGACTAGAACGTGAATCCAGTGCAGCGCCTCCGCTACGTGCACGTGCATCATCATGTGATCACGTGATCATCATGCACTCGCACGAATGCGACCGGGTGCAATTTTAACTCACACACTCTCAAAAACGGTGGCAGTCTGGAGCCCTGCTCTAGGCCCTGTTCTCTGTAGTCATTAGGTAGTCATGTGATGTCATTAGGTAGTCATGTGATGTCCCAGAGAATACACATCAAGGTAAAAAAGTAAATTAACATAATGAGCCTGGTGTGGTGTGTGCAACTGGCACATTGCTTTCTATAGTTCGCTGGTGACCATTGGAGGTTGTATATTATGTTCATAAGGAATGGATTTGATCAGCTAATCTAATTAATTCATTAATCTATAACAAGGCACATAACATGTTAAGATAATCAAACATTTATAGTATCATAGAGTTTTGTGTACTGTAATACATTGCAGAGAGCGTGGATACTAGAAAATGTAGACTTGCAGTATAACACTGTCTGCTTAATAGCAATATATTTTCATCTTATATTTTATTTAAAGGTACAGTCAGGTAAGACAAAACTGCCATTTTGACATAGTGAAGTTTTTTTTTTCTGTTCAGGGAACAGAAAGCAGAGATCTCATTAATAGTGCATTACTTCTTTTGAAACAATTCACAACAAATGTGTGAAAGGTCATCTCTTTGAAGGGAGCCACAAATCAGCATAAAGGGAGTTACTGTCAACAATGTTGTGCATCCACCTATGGGCTCACATAATAAAAGATACAGGTTTTGCATAATGCCATTCGCAGGTGTTGCACTCTTTACTTTGATTTGCCTCAAAGACGTCTAGACAGAACTGGAGCCCAGCAAGATAAAGAACCTGTATTTATTACCTTGACTGGGATTTACTGACTTGTTCGGAGCCTTACAGCTCAAATCAATATGATGAATTCTAGGTGCCATGGAATTGGCATTCTCCACTCACCCATATCCTATGAGGATCCAGGTCAGGGAACATATTAGTGCTTCCAGATTAAAAGGACAACATCTCAATTCGCTGTGTTTTTGATATATTGTCATTTGTAGACATAAAGATGTAGACGTTGCATTATGAACTGCCATGCAGTTCTACTATGTTCTGTATTTTTTGTGGTGTTTCATCACGTCTGCAATCTTTCCACTACGTGGCTCCTTCACATACAGTAGCTATGTGTATCTCTCCGGTCCTGTAATTGGCACGGATCTTAACATCTATACATTACCTCTACACTTACTGTCGCCTCGCTCTCAGCGAGAGGAAACGGGCTGCAGGGCCTCTTAATTAGCCAATATGTCTTTTTCCAGAGTGAAACATGCTACAGCAGTGGACGTATCGTGAACGGCCAGCCTGCTGCTTTCAATTAAGATCTTAACCAGCCAAGGGCTAACAAGGTCTCACACAGTGGGTGAGCAAAGACCGAAGAAACACGTCCGTATGCACATCTACGTGTGAGCAAACACCTGCACACCCTGTGTATTTAAACACATTCACACACGCGTACATTCACCCGCCCTGTGCGACTTGTAATGGACTGAAACTAAGTACGTCTCAATAATTATCTGGACCGTTGAGATTATCTGGACCACCAAGGTAGAACACTTCGACAGGTTTGTTGTGGTTAGCCAAACTCCTTATGGCTTTGACTCTATTCCGCACGTACGCAGCTACCCTGATATCTGCAAAATGAAATACTGGCCAAAGCACCTGCACTTATAAACCAGTACTTGTTAAGGCTTTTGGATGCATATTCACCACGCAGGGCTCTGGAGAATTACAGGTCGTATCATCCAACCTGAATAACAGCCTGTCTCATTATGTGCTTTTAGCTGACACCTTACCTCAGCCTTCCCCCATTGAATCATCAGTGCTAATGCAGGAAATGAAATGGCTAAGAGGTTTGTTACATATATATGAATTGTTTAACCATAATTTTCCTTCTTAATAGTTCTTTTTAAGCCTCCATTAGGGAGCGGATGCAGTGAATGACAATTGAAGAAAGGATCTTGGGGGAGGCAGAGGAGGAGGACTAGTAAATGCACTCAGCTCTGGAGAAAAGCAAAGTGTAGAAGGCCAATTTAAGATGCTATCATGTAACCCAGACCAATGTTGGAGGTAAAGTAGATACTCTTCCAGTGTCTGCAACTTTAAAGGAAAATCGCTACAAAATAGAATTAGGACTTACATGTTTAGCCATTTTGTGGTCTCTTGCATCAGAAATTATCATTGTTGTTTAATTAAGTGAATGGTAGAAGGGTAATTACTTAATTATGCAGCTCCCCTTGAGCACAGCTTTATAGGTGACTTGGTACCAGAAACATCTTTATGAGTTTTGTTTTTGTTTTTGTTTTATTTTCTTTGACACTGAAATACTCTTCAGAAAAATACAAAGCTTATTGACTACTTGGTTCATTTTCATTTTAAACATCGAGCTACAATTGGTCAAAAAAACAAAACATCTTCCCTTAATCAAAGAATTGTTCATGAGGGCGGGGAAGCGTCTCCCTACGTTACTCTTCATTGTTGTGCAGAGAAAGAGCAGGGGAGGCTTGTTGTGCGAGCTGTCCGGGGGATCAGGAAAAAGGGTTTCACACCGAGTACCATCCTGAAAGCCTTATCTCCTTGGGAACCATCCAGTGATCTGAAAAGAAGGGCTCAGTGATGTTGTCGCAACGTGGGAGCTGTCCATGGTCCTGGAAGCTGTCACACTCCTATGCTGCTGAGATGATAGAGTCTGGTGGTGCTGAAGTAACGGCTTCAGTGTCGTGTTCGTCTTATGACTGTGACAACGATAGGTCTATTTGCTTCGTGCTTCTTTTGTACCACCTAATAACACGCGAGAACTGAACTTTCTGGTTGGATTATTTTTGGCCTAGTCTTTGTTTGTTGATCTCCTGTCAGCCCACCTCAGTCTCAAACTATTCGGCACAAAGAGTTTATATTCTTTTTTTCCCCTTGAAACCTTTTTTCTTTGAAAGCTGAGATACATGACCATTAATAGCAAGGAAGTGGGCTAATGAGCACTAATGTATGATGCTTGCTAATTTTGCCTGCTGTGAGACAGCGGGCATAGTGTTTTGATACATGGCTGTTCTGTACAATATACTATGCAATTTGCTGCCTTTACCCTTAAAGCCATCCAGCCAATTCTGCTTCCAGCTTTCCCCCTAAATTTGTCTTCTTTCTTTCCCGAGCAGAAAGTGGGGGTCTGGTTAGTAACTGAATGTAGCAAGGCAGTAGCAAGTCTGCACCACCACCAGACTGACCGCCGGAGACCACTGGTGATGTCTGGTGTCACGTGACATCTTGGATAGTCAATTTTTTACCAAATACTGTTTTTGGAGGAGCTTGACATTTTGAACATTTGACGCAAAAAAAATCACTCATTTGTCAATTATGTATGGTGGTGACGAATTGATTGATAGCAACATCGATTGGTTCTAGTACGGCGATCAAAACAGCTCAAAAACGCAAAATGTCTGTGGCGGTGGATGAATATAAATATGTGATATATCAAGCATTAAAATCTAAGCAATGAATGGCCATGACTTGGTTGACCTTGTTTGAGGGGCGGGGTTGAGGATAAAGGTTAGAATGGGCAACATGAGTATCCTTGTGTGCGCGACATGCAGATTAGATGAAAACATTGCAGCGAAGGGTGACTCAAAACAAGGGTAAATATTTGTGTAGATATGCAGCAGGCGTGCATAATACAATCAAACCTCTAAGGGAACACCGAGTTGACAGAGTCCAGGCAGTGTTTGCCCTGACTACAGAAATAACCTCACTGGAGGGCGAAGAGGGGGAGAGGCAGAGATAAGAGAAGATGGTGAGGCCTCTGTTTGCATAGGGAACATAAGTGACTTTGTGGCCCGGGAGGTGACGAAGACAGACGAGACACTTTTAACTCAACGTGCTGCACGGTCGGTGGATAGTGGGCAGGAGGCGAAGGGAGTCGAGCTAAATGAGGATGAGTAAGCGGAATAGGGACAAACATGTTTTCTTTGGCCGTAATCGCAAACTTGTTTACAAGGGAGTAAGGAAAGGGTGAGAAAGAGATAGAGATGGATCGAGACGGCGAGACTGACTGAGAGACAGTGGGAGGAGATATGCTTCCAAACATTCCAGTGTAGTTAGTTTTTTTGTTGTTGTTTAGTTATGCTCTTCTCTCCTTTGGGGGCATACGGCATCGATAATGTTTCTCCACCTATCATGGTCTTTAGCAGCCAGTTGTGACTCGCCCCATGAGAGTCCCATCTCCTTCAGCCCAGCCTCCACTAAACATTCCAGCGTGTTGTTAATTAATTCATGGCCTGGGTGGTAGGGATTGATTTGTCTTTGCTGCTGTCGGGCTGCATACCAAAGCTCTCGGGGCCCATTTAAGCCCAACTATCTGACTGCTTCAGCGTTCGGCAACGAGCGCTCAAAGCAGCACCCCGGCGATGATCTGGTGGCTAAAGATGAAACAAAACACAACTAAGACAAAACGCGTCTCATGTAATACCCTCCTAACCCCTTGTCTAGACCACAAACGTCAGGTCAGCGTCGCACCCGCGTGACGACAGCGTTCAGGTGTCACTGGAGCGACCATCTGTACCGGGTCCGTCTGGTCCGCGCATTTCAAAACGCCGAGCAGCAAGAGGAGCAGCCAAACTTCCTGTGCGGTGTGCGGTTTTCCTTTAATATGTGTGAGTATTCCTAATCTATTCTTTCACGGGGGTCAGATAATAACGAGAAAATAAAGATAATATTATCAAAGTTTCATAATTTAAACAATAAAATAATGATAAAACCCTAAAATATATAGTAAATTGTAGTAAACCCATGACATTTGAAATAGTCTAGGTTGCAAAATGTAGATAAATATATTTATTCAATGCCTTTTTATTGGGCATCAACCTCACGTTTATGCGCGTATCGTCGAAAAAAATGGACTTGAAGCGTAAATAAAACTTCAGGAGCCGGTACAGGACAGCTGCATATATTAAAATGAGATTGTATCCCTTGATATGCGACTAGAACACGCGTCTGATACGCTCCTGGTCTAGACAAGGCGTCTGACAACGCCAACAAAGTGACAACAGTGAAATTTGCCGTGTTTTACGAAGAAAAGGCTGAAATAATAAAGCTGTGAAACATCTGTGGCTTCGGAGAGTGTGTCAAGTATCCACAAATATATCTTTAAAGAGGAGCTCTTTCAAGTCTGTTGAGGTACCTAACACCAAGTGTCATTCCTCAGACGATATTGACTGACTGCAAACCGTATTCTTAAAAAAACAACTATTTCTTTCTGTTGTTTCCGCTCTGTTTTCAAACACTCGTTTTGTTGTATCAGTCAAGTCGGGTGTTCTGTTGCTGCTCTTCTCGCACATGCTAGACCTCAACCGATGGAGCACTAGTATCTAAGGACAAACAAATTAGGACAGCTGTTATCTCTATCAAGTCAACATTTGGTGAGTCTAATTCGAAGCTACGACGAAGCTATGAAGGAGCTAATGAAACGTTTACCTCCATTACAGTGGGGACCACCATTGGGCGTCCTCAATTCTAATTAACATCCTCCTGCTTTTATGTCACATCTGATTCTTATCCTGGATTCCACAATCGACATGTGAAAATCCTCCCGGGTCAGTTGAAGAAGTGGGAGACTATTATGTATGACTATTATGCTCTCTCGCTCCTCTCTCCTTCTCTGTCTGCCTCCTCTGATTGGAGCTGCAGGCAGGACATCTTTGAAAGGGATACATATCGTTTGTGTAATTATGGAATGAATGCGGACGTTCTTGACCCCATTAAACTTGGAACACTGCGTGTGACTAGACCGGAACATTTCAAAAGTCTGTCTGTTGGTTTGAAGGAAACAATGATGACATTTTTCAGAGCATCTCAGTGATTTGGGGCTTCTAGTTTCGACACATATTACTTCATCGTCCTATTTCACATAATGAGAAACCCACTCAAAGCAGTACAAAAGTGGTACAAAGAAAATGGCGGAAACTTTGTCCTCCAATAAAGGACTTGAGGACTGTAGTGGTAAACGTAACCGACCAGTTTGAATGTTAAATATTTGATCAGTTTTGCAGTTATAACTATGACTCTTTCCATTTCCGAAACCGTTCCCATCTCACCAGTGGTACTCACTCTATGGTGCTGTTATCCTACTGGAACAACGTCAATCATGTTCAGCCCTCCATGGTTGAAATGAGCAGCGACGTGACTGGGGATGGGTATCATTAGGATTTTATCGATACTACTACTCTTGTCGATACTGCTTATCTTTATCTGTGCTCTTATCGCTTCTTTTTTATTCATTTGCAAGAAAAAAAAAGAGAATTCATTAAGAGCAGAATCGACATTGCTTTATTATTCTCTTGTATAATGAAATATTCTTTCTTCAGCAGCAACAGCAGTAATGTTTTAAATAAATCACTATTATAGACTCTCTAATATCTCACAGCCCTGTGGCACTCGTTCACCCTCTCCTCTGTCATCCTCCCTCTAGCTGCTAGCATGAAGGGACTTTGGGCTTGGTAGAGCTGGTTCTACAAAAAGTTGCCAAATCTTTAAAATATATTCGTAGCTAAGCAATTAGCTTTAATTTATTAGCCTATTCTTAATAATTTGTTATTAGCCTAGCGAACTACGCCTCTGGTACGGCATACCTGCAGTGGCCAAGGATGAAGATTGGGACCATGAGAGATGGAGGACTGCGAGCAAAGCAGTCAAAAACTGCAGTTCTGCAGATTTCTATTAATTGCTTGTATTGCCTCCCTTACTGGCAAGGATTTTATTACACTTGTGGCAACGAGCGTTGTCGTCATCGACTGGAGTAAAATGTAAGCAGGCTCCCTAATTTCTCCAGCACCGATAGCAGAACCGTTAACATCGGACCTTATCAATACTCCGGGTTTTACTCATTTAGAACCGGTTCCCGTTTAGAATGGGGTTACATACCTAACGGTGTTCCAGGCTCGTTTTTCTGTTTCATTTAAAATCTACAGAATCAGGAAGCAGACATACCTTATTTGTCCGCTTCACGACATACACCATCACCTTTAATACTGGTTTGTCTGGTCTGAAGTAGAACATCACACAGACGTAGTTACTGTAATGGCATAGCGACAGAATCCACATTTCATGCAGCATTACTGGAAGGAATGTGAGACATAATCTTGGATAATATTGTGGATAATGTCACTGGCAGAAAACATCTACCAAAATGAAACACTACTTTTTTTTTCCCCCCATACAAGCGTTCGTCTTTTCAGTTATTCTTTTCTATTATTTTCTTTCCATTTCTTTTTGTAGAATTCCTTAGAAGAGGGCTATTTTAGAAGACTGCCAGGATTAAATTTGACCATTGGTGCCCCCCTCCCAGAGACATGTGGCGCGTGACCAGCATAACCTTTCTTTTTTGTGGCTTTGTGTGGCCCTCAACAGTTCTATGCTGTTGTGTGCCGGGGTAGTAGAACCAGGGCAGTTGACAACAACAGAATCAACAAGCTCATCGGGAGGGCTGTTTCCGTTGAGCATCATGGACAATGCCTCTCACCCACTCCACAGCATACTGGACAATTAAAGGAGCACCTTCAGCAACAGGCTGAGAGCACCGAGGTACTCCGTGGAACGCCACAGGAAATCCTTCCTTCCTGTATAATTCCTCTCCGTTCTGCCAGGAGACGGACAACAGAGACGGGGGCCTGGGGTACTGAGGTGGTCAGAACCAGTCATAGCCCTTAGTAACCATTGAACACTTAACCATTTACATGTTAACTTGGAGTAATCACTGATTACCTTCTAGTCCCGTTACAATTGTTACTATACTGTTTACTGCACACTATCACTTTTACCCCTGTTATAACTGTTATAGCCGTTATACTGTTATAGTTTTACTGTTATAGTTTTACTGTAACTATAACTGTGCAATACCGTTTACTGGAAGCACACCGTCACTTTTTACTTTTTACTGTTGTGTTAACAGTTGCAATACTCTCTTATGTTTGCAGTACTGTCAAAACTGTACATGTATATTTTTTATTTATTTATATCGATTTTTGTTTACAGATTTATTATTGATTTTCGATATGCCGACTGATACCCTCCACCTGGAGAGAATCCGACATCCTTAATGACAGATTGAAGCAATTTGAAAGGATTTGAAGACCGTTTGTCTCCTATATAGAAGGGACGGACAGTAAAGATGCACTGCACAAGCAGTAGTCTTTATCACCCCTAGGTGGCACTGCTGAGGGATGGGAAGGTTGGGGGCGGGGGTGTATTATTTGCAGATTAGTTAAGTTATGTGATCTGTGTGCTCCATGGTGTTGTATTATTTTTTTTTTCATTTGTTTGTTTGTTGCTTGATTTTTGCCTTTTTACTCCCTTGTATTGTTTGTCTTTTGTGGTTAAGCATCTGAAATGACGCATGATATCCACTCCACAGAAGTCTGTATTACTGCTGTACACATGCTTCACAATAAAAATATTTGAAGATTTTCGATATGCCATGCTTATATTATTTTATTTATTTTATTTTATTTCATTCTCTAGCCAGCATTTTTCGTCCTCCTATTGTACATAATAATAAGATAAGTTTTGTCTTATCTTATCATATCTTATCTTATCTTATCTTATCTTATCTTATCTTATCTTAACAGTTACCTTCACCACTGACCAGAAGCTTCTGAAAAGCTGGACACCAGAAGCTGTGTGTGTGAGTGTGTGCACTCCTCCCTCTAAAGAGCACCTCTTACGCAACAGTCGCCGCTCAGCAAGACCGTGAGTACGCATCCTACCGTCCATTTTGTTCCTTATTTTCTTTGTAGCTGTATGCGGCTGCTGAAGGATCCTGTCTGTCCTGTGTGTTTGAACCGGTGCTCAGTAATATTCTGGCTTGCGGTGCCAGATCCACCTCTTAAACAGTACGAACCCACAGTTGGATGAAAAAGTAACACTTCATAATAACTACACACTAGAATAGAATAGAATTTACAACGTATTAGTTAATCAGGTCATTCATCCTTTATAAAGCATCAACAATGCATTATTAAATCATTACAAAGCTATTAATAAACACTATGTTAAGCATTGATAAATGATGATGCACTTAAGGTGCGCGGTCCAGTGGCATTTGAGCAGCTGAACGCTCACCTGCGGGCCGTGCTGTGATATGCCATACGGTCCAGTCAGCGCTGCCTAATGTGGGACCAGAATAGTAATTAATGCTTGACATAGTGTTTATTAATAGCTTTGTAATGATTTAATAATGTATTGTTGATGTTTTATAAAGGATGAATTAACTAATACGTTGTAAATGCTTTATAGTGTGTAGTTATTATAAAGAGTTACTGATAAACCCACTGGTAGAAGGAAGGATAAAGGATAAACTCTGTTTCAGTTTTATTTGGTTGAGAAAATAAGAGTATTATACCTAATCCTAAAAGGATTACTATACACATAAATTCTTAACCTCTGCGAGGTAAAGGAGAGGCTATACAGATGCATTTTGCTTTTAATGCATGGACTTTTTTCTGCCTGGCTGGCTGTCCTGCTGTAATGAGCCATTTCAAATGAGTCACACACAATTATAGCCTGTGTGTGTCTTATCCACTAACCTTTTCTCTCTCAGTGCTCTCTCTCTCTCTCTCTCTCTCTCTCTCTCTCTCTCTCTCTCTCTCTCTCTCTCTCTCACTCTCTCTCACTCTCTCTATCTCTCTCTGACTCCTTTGCTCTCTTTTTCATCACCTCGAAATATAATTCATTTTCTGTCATTTTCTGAAGGGTTGCAAACCCTGCCTTGTGAGGACACCTCTGTTGTCATGATGTTGCAGTGAAGGCCCAGTGGTCACAGGCATTGATGTGTGTGTGTGTGTGTGTGTGTGTGAGTGCGTGTGAGAGTGAGTGAGCGAGTGAGAGAGAGAGAGCACATGTGCGTGCGCGTGTGTCCTCTGCAGCTTTTGCTCACATCTGCAATTCTGCATTGATTCCCTGCCAGTGA
>OMKK01046647.1:13361-23879 GCA_900302305.1 Polymixia japonica
AAAAAAGAAGGATCTGAAACAAAACAGCTCCTGAGGCACATTAACATCATATAAAACAAACCTACATATCAAACGGCCTTTCCTGATAAATTAATTGGCTATAACCAGCATAGAATCCACTTCATCTCTTTGAAAGACATTTCTGTGAGGGCCCCAAAAAATGGCGAGATAGACTTCACAGTCCGAGTGAGATGGACATCAATGCAGTGTGCCAGCACTGGCTACATTAACCCATGGCTAAATCCCATCACACAAATGTCAGTGTATCTGTTATGAAACCATGACATTTAGATCCAAGGTCTCCATTGTGGTTTTAGAGGGAGCTGATGTTTGTCCATTCTTTGCATCCATCCAGCCCACGCACAGCCTCACAGTCTACTGTACTAAAACATAGAAAGATTAAAGACCACAAGGATGAGGTTGAAGTATATAATCTTTATTTCATTACATAACATATGCTGCAGATCACATTAATTTTCATTATAACACAGTCATTCCCCTACTGAATAATTTTCCACTAAATCAAATTCTGTAGTTATTATGTAGCTAATGCCAAATGCGATCCATGTTGATGTTTTATAACCTCCAAATAAAGGTTATGGTTATGGCTATTTTCGCACTATTTGAAACAATGAATTTACTAAAATAGAAATGTTTTTTTATATTAACTCATACTTATTGAAAATTGTAAAATCAAAAAGGAATGAGCATATTATTGGGCATTTCTTTATAAAGAAATGTATTATTAAATTCTCTGGAATGTGTTCTGATAAACAACATTGTGAAAAAGGTACAATGTGAGGATTCATAAATATCCATTCCAATAGTGATTTGTGTGGCTTGTGTGACACTGCTGGGTCCTGGCAACATGGCAACTCTTAACCCTAGACATCACCACTATCACCACAGCTCATCAGGACAGGCCCAGAGTAACCCTAGACATCACCACTATCACCACAGCTCACCAGGACAGGCCCAGAGTAACCCTAGACATCACCACTATCACCACAGCTCACCAGGACAGGCCCAGAGTAACCCTAGATATCACCACTATCACCACAGCTCACCAGGACAGGCCCAGAGTAACCCTAGATATCACCACTATCACCACAGCTCACCAGGACAGGCCCAGAGTAACCCTAGATATCACCACTATCACCACAGCTCACCAGGACAGGCCCAGAGTAACCCTAGACATCACTACTATCACCACAGCTCACCACAGACTTGGCCCAGAGTAACCCTAGACGTCACCACTATCACCACAGCCCCAATCTGACACATCACGACTGCTCATGTGTAATGAAGTGCAAAGGCCACATTCAAAAACAGGACAATGTGTCATAATGCACTCATGTTAAGACTGCAACACCTATAAGCTACATGTCTAAGAAGCACGAGATGTTTAATTATAGCCTATACTTACATTAGCTTGGATCTCCCCCTTCAGGCGTAGGTTTGGGGCTCGGGTTTGGGGGTGGGGGACAGGCATGTGGAGATGGTGAAGAGGAATAAACCCCCCCCCCACTACCAGAGATATCTCTCTCTCTCTTTCTCTCTCTCTCTCTCTTTCACCCTAACCACCGGCAGTCGAGATCAGGAATTACAAATGATATCATGACAATTTTTCACGCTCTTCAAACCAGTGATGTTTTACCGACTCATTTACTATGATACCTTGTTACGGATCCAGCTGCGAATCAGGGACGTGTCATGGGGCTGGAAGCCCGCCTCCTGCTGAGCCTGGCCAATGACCCGGAAGGCAATAGGGGATGCCAGTGCCTGCAGCATGTGCTGCACTGACAAAGCAGCAGGGCACCGTCAAAAACCCTCCCATACAAACTTTCCAGATCACTCCGTTTTTAACAGATGAGTAAGCACTGGTGCTGCTGTTTTTTTTTTTTTTTTTCCTTCTCTATAACACAAGGCTTGTGGATTTCCCTTTGCGATTCCGCAGCCCTGGTAGACATGTAAAACCCCCATGCCCAGGAGGGAGATAGTGTAATGGTGGATCTGGGATAGAAAGATGGAGACAGCTTGTGGCAGGGTCACTGCGCGGGTTAAGCAACAGTTCAGACGAATGCTTGTAAAGGAAGAGGAGCATAGCTGGGATAGGCCGGCACACCAGCTAGTGACGGCACAAAACTCTGCTTAAACCTCGGCCTTGGGCACAAATGATTATATCAGTTGTCAATACCGTGCGTTATCAACTTTAAAATATGCACAAAAAAAACTTGTGCGCGCTGTCCATTCTTTTCACAGTTCAGTGGTAGCAATCCCTGTTTCTCGAAACACATCACGAGTCACGAACCAGATGTCTCGAAATCTGACGAGACGAGCAACAAACGAATGCGTTCGTTTTTGTTGCATTCTTCGACAGAACCTGAATGAGGTTAAGGTTGTTTGGGTTTCCAGATGAGAGCCCTCACGCGATCCCCCGGCCCCGGTGGCTCCTGCATTACTTGAATGATGCGGTCGGGACTGATGGAGCTGAGCGTGTCAGGGGGCATTAAGTCCTCACGGCCCAAAGCTGGTGGAGGAAACCAGACTGAGACCCCCTGACCCAGTCCTCCACCAACTCACTGACCCATCAATGGAAGAGGGGAGAGAGAGAGAGAGAGAGAGAGGGAGAGATAGAGAGACAGAGAAACTGTGATGCAGAATATGAAAAAGTCAGCAGCGCTAACAGATGGCTACAGAGACGTGAAGTGGGGAAAAGTGGGATGAATACTCTTAAAGAATGAGAGAATAGACAGATGAAGGCAGAGAGAGAGAGAGAGAGAGAGAGAGAGAATGACAAAGACTGAGTTCCTGGCTTCTGTGCACATTAGCCAAATCACAGGAAATGGTTTTAAGGGCTTTTTTCCCGTTCGGTTCACTCTGATTCCCCCTTTCTCACTTCATTTAACTGAATTAATGAGCAGGTCCAGCCAGACCTTAGAAAATCACCATCTTGCGTACCAGTCATTTTGTGTTGCATGAAGGGTTATGGGATAATTTGATTATGAATAAACACATTCGCTTTTGTAACCTTTGAGAGAGAATTGAATTAATGCGATTTTCATAGTCTGTCAGCTAAAATATTGCCAAGTTGCTACAAAGAAAAAGAGATGCAGAGATAGATAAAGGATGAAAATCCAAACCGATTCCATTTTGCTTTTAATGTGGCAGACTGTATAAGTATTCACAATATGTATCCTAGTCTTGGCATTGATTGCTGGCCGTGAGTTTATGAATGAACTTTCAAGCACTCCCATAGTACTCTCTCTAGAGTCATGTGGGCCCCCGAGTACTCTACTCACCTCGCAGATGTGGAACAGGCGCAGTGGGACAGTGGTCTCGCAACATGACATCGGCGGGCTGAGAGACACCTAGAACATCAGAGAGGACCTAAAGCTGTGTACATGTGGTTCACCTCAGGACAGACCCGCTCACAGCACAATGTCAACGTGGAACTCCCCCTGCGTGCGTTGCAGAATACACCTCTGTGATGGTACAGCGTTCTCACACCACGCTGTGGGGCTATAGCATACAGGAAAAGCACTGACAGCATGAAAAAAAAAAAAAGGTTTTTTTTATTTAATAGGAAAGTCCAGCGGCAAGAATATACTTGCTTATTGCCATATGTAGTACATCCCTTCCGATTTATGAAATGATATGAGCTCATTCATTATTCATATCAGTGGTGGAGTTATTACCATTTTTCCTGTCAGGCTTGCCACTGACACCATAAACATTATGAAATCACACTTTGCCCAAGGCATTGCTGCTGCTGTGCAAAGTGGTCACAATTGACTAGTTAGCAAGGGCACGCAGTACACTGGAGACAAGCACTAAATGCCATACAAGTGACCCGTGAATTTTTAATACAAGCAAAGCGATGCCAATAAGACAAGTGACAAGGGAGAAAAAAGACCGGGGAACTGAATATTACTGACGCGTACTCCGCTTAAAAACTCACGGCCCTCGTCCTACGCCTGCGTTGCTGCTAAACCCCGGAGCCACGGCAGTTCAGCTGAGCCTAGGTCGAGCCTCAGCCTCAACCGTTGACATAATGCGCTACAGATCCAGGGTGCACTGCAGTGTCAGCATGACCACACAAAACCTGTTGTAATTATTAGCCTTAATTTGGTCAGTATACGATATCCTACTGTGATTACTAAGCCCCATTATTGTATATTGAATAAAAATTCCGTGCCATAGCAGATTTAATTGGAAGCTAATTTGTCTCGGGCTTATTGAGGCCCATTTATCGCCTATATAGTAATTAGCAGAATGAGTTACAGGATAACTTCACTCCCTTCCCCTCCTCCTCTCTCCCCCAGCGATGGTCAGCCTGTAAAACCAGGATGTGTTGGCACCTTTATGGTATAAATACTCACACACCCTGGGCATAAGAAAGCTGTCAGCGGAACATTTGTTTTCCATTTTTCACCACCCAAAGCAGTTCAAGCTGAGGAAAAAAGGAGACAAGGCGTTAAAAATGCACCGCAACACTTAATATTTTGCCCTTTGGTGAATTTTGTCAGCTTAACAGATGGGGATGGAATTAGTTTCTGGTTTTATTAGTATAAGACAATTGTCCAACATTCCATTGAACAAACTTTGACCTCCACACATGCTTAGATGTGGTTTGCATACGTACATAACAAGTGAATAAACACACACACACACACACACAAAGTCCATTCACGTATTCTTAAATACGCACACACACAAAACAGAAACTAAACAGTTATTTCTGATCAAAACCACTATGGAAGATGCACTAAAGGCCGTGTTGGTATGTGGGCCGATTTATTACGTGACGCTGAACTTTTCATGTCTGAAAAACACTCACAAGTGCATGTCAAGTGAACTGAATGACAAGGGATGTCAGAGGTGCGTGATCTGACCCACGCATGGAAGTAAGCTGTTACGACCCCCCCGTCCATCCTACCGTAAATAGATCAAAGCACATCTGTTTCTGCGACCAGTAGCCACACATCTATAATTGCGAGCTGGCTTTAATGGCTCAGAGCGACCCATCAGATGCTAAGCAGTTTGGACACGGGAGATGCTAAAGCATATGAGTGGAGCGCTGCACTCAGTAATCGCTGGACAGGGAATTCTCTGGAGCCACAGTGGCGGCTGTCTGGTCTCAGGCCGACTGAAATAGATATCACAACTCCAGCCCAGGGACTGAGACCCTCAGGGGTCAGAGCTGGCCGCACAGCTGGGGTTGAGGAGCAGGGATAGACCAGTGGTTGGGGACAGGGATGGCACTGGGTTCTTGGGGATAGGTGTGGGGACGGAGCTGAGGCTATAGAAGATTTGGCGCCATGGGGGATTTGTAGGGATTTGTTTTCGATGTTATGGCTGGAGAAAATGATGTGTTCAAGGGATACTGGGGAAATAGGTTTAAGGCAGTAGTAGGGTTAGGCTAGAGCCTAGTCTCGGAGGTCGGACTTGAGGCGCAGAAGCAAACACGGGCAAGAAATAAGTGGTGGCTAGGGTTCAAGGCTCGAACGGAGGTCTGGGAGGGTCCGTGTCGGTCTTTGCTGAATGGGGTGGGTATTAGAGTGACGAGAGAAGCCTCAAGTTGGCCAGTTGTCACAGCGTGACGCTGATTCGCCGTAATGAGCATAGTGCTGTCACCGCACATCTGCCCCTCATTCACTTGTAGAATCTGGCAGGCTCGTAACCTGCTGGAGTCACTGCTAGACACTGCAACTTCAGACACTGCCACCTCACTGCATCAGCACTGGTTGCCAGACAACAGGGAACCAGACAAATCAACACTGTAAATATATAAATAAAGTCAAAGGTAAGTTAACACATATGATAAATCCTCACCCAGGCTTCATATCCACTCAGAACTGCAATAAGTATTCACAAACAGCAATAAAATATATTTATGTAAAACTATTAGCTTATATCTAAATGACAGAACAGTGTTTTGTTCTCAACTACAAACTATAATACTAAACTCCTCTCTGGTTTTCATTTGCAATGTATTTGCCAGGACTGGTTTCAAGGCTTCCTAAAATATTCAGCATTTGCTTGTCTGCAATTGTTGAAATCCTGTAATTACATGTAAATTATTATATTACATTCTCCGTTATTAAATACAAGACTTTTTTTTTCTCAATTTATCGTCTCAGCATCATGAAACCATGAACTCACTATTAGTATCAAATTAGATGAAATAGGCATGAAATGCTGCCATGTGATAATTAACATTAAGAGTAAAAAGAGTATTACTCAAATTATACTCCTATCACTATCTTGCAGTTGTTTATTGTAATATAAAGTATGGTACCACATATCTTTTTACATAATGTATATAATGCAAGTGATGAAATGTTCCTGTAATGGGATTTGAGTGCATGTGTTAGATATTTGTCTGTCTGCAGTTGGGGGCAGATTTCATCAGAAGAGACAGGGGGGGAGAGACTGTATGTCCTTTAAAATGATGGTAACGATGATTAGAACGTGGTTTTCTCTGATCTGCAGAGGACAGATAGGACAGCAGTCCTCCCATCTGTCCCGACTCCAAAGGCGTCTCTGCAGACGCACCAGCTTCTCAAAATTCCTCATGGGCATCCTTCTGGAAAATGGCACAAAGGTTTACTAAACATCATTGTGGCTGTGGCACCAATTATTGTTAATATACATCAAATAGCCTCAGCCGAGTCCAAGAAACAGACTGATCACTCCAATGACGGCAACTGTCAGTCTACTCCCCGATGAAGAGAGCTGTTGAAATAATTAGTCCATGCCCTGTGAATAAAACAATAACACAACAGCCGAGACGACATCCAAAATATGCACATCGCCTCGGATGACCTGAAAACCTGCCACGGCACGGACCTCGGAACAAGGCCACATCTTCAAACGCAGCCTGAGACACTGGGCACAGATGAATACAGGCTTTGTTATAGCCTAGTATGTACATGTTTGGGTAACATCAGAGCGGAGGAACAGTGACCCAAAATGCAGCTTTTGTTTGACCTTGTGTCCGTAGTGAAAAGGAGTGTTGATCTGTACACTTGCCCTCCAGGCCGTTATGAAACCGTCGTTGCTCCATATCCCTCTCTATTAATTATGATAACACTATATGTTTGAAGACACGTCCTTGTTGGATGTTTATGAACACCATGTTCAAATCGGTGTGGGCGGTAGGTTGCCAAATCACTCTCGCAATAAATACGTCTTTAAGTGAAGTTTAATAGAAATATTAAATCGTGTTTAAATGACAATCTATTAACACAAATTAAATTTGTTTTTTCATTTATGCTTTAATTACTTCCAAAGCCTGGAAAACAAAGTCAAATTGGTTCAATAATAATCATGTAATGGGCAACCTTCTGGTCTAACATGCGAGTCTTAAGCATTCTGGTGTAGAGGTGATTAAATAGCATTTAAACCATAGCAGCAACTGTAGCAGAGAACAGACTGAAGTTGATGGTGATCCACTGAATTTCCTCTTTTCAGGTTTTTTAAATGAATGCTTTGAACAACTCAAGCACATAAAACAGCGGCTCTTACAACAGGATATCTGCACCCTAATGGCAGAAAGGTGGGGCAGCCAGTTGGGAGATCACCCTTTCAACCAGAGGACCAGAGTTCAAGACCCTGGGTCAGCAAACATCCACCCTGCTGAAATGTCCCTGAGCCGTACAATGAATCCATGCTAGCTGCAAGGGCACTGTTCTGTAGTTCACCCTGCCCTCTGACCTCCCTGTGGAGAGGGACAAAGGAAAGGAGAATTTTCCTATTAGGGATCAATAAAGTTTGCCATTATTATTAGTAAGATCATCCAATACTAATAAGGCCTGTCAAACTCAAAGGCAACGGTCATATAGGCTGAATGTATGATTATAGGGAGCGTACGTCATTTCATACCATATGGTGGGTTTTGGGTAAAACACTAAACTAAAACAAATCACTCTATAAGATCAGCCAAACATGTTATTCCAATAATTTACAAAAAAGTATGACACATTGTGGTATTTGCTTTATTAGTTGAGGCAGATCGGTGAGGCTGGTAAAAGGTTAGGTTACATCATATGGTCAATTAAATCTGCCAGATGACAACTTTTGGTCAACTTTGGTCAGGTCATGACATCCTGGCCCACTCAATCTGTCTTAAAAGTGAAACATTTGAAGTCAAATTCCATATGATTGATCCCCACTCCTCCACTGAATGGTCATCTGGGAAGCAAAGAGGTCCTTATTTTGCACAAATGTGATATTAACGTGTGTTATCATCACCAACAATTGCAAGGAAGTAATTCAGTGGTAATCATCAGTTTAAAAGGGATCATCTAAACCCACAGTATGAAGTTAACTGTAATAAATCTGTAATAAATACAACAATTACTCATACAAATAATGTCTGCAGAACTCATATTTAATATTTAACATATTAGATTAGATTTGATATATTATCAGATAGGAACATGAACAGCACTGTTTGCCAAACAACAGGGAACCAGACAAACATACTTGTACTGTAAACATAAATAAAGTCAATGGTAAATCAACACAGATCAGACATTATTAGATCAGACACGAACAATTATTTTAAATATTCAATCATAAATGACTATCAAGCAAGAACCGATACAGGATTATGCTACTGCCTAGATTAGTCAAAAAAGCACACAAACTAAGACAGCACTAACCAAACGTACTCATTTCTTTATATTTTAATAGATGTCTTTGTTCATTGTTAATGTTATGATGAGGTATCAAAAGCTCCTAAACGTTAACTTTGGCAATTGTTCTGTTTCTGTGCAAAGATGCTGCATGTATTGAGAGCATAGAATATGTGGGTCAATTTCAAGCAACTCAGTTAAAAAATGTTTTTAAGTTTACTTACTTTGTTTTCTCTGTTACTTACTCTGTTTTCTCTAGTCTTAAGTGATAGGTTGTGTGTATTTCTTTGCCTTGTGATGCTTGATTTATTCGTTCATGTCCGCGTTATTTTGCCTGGATGATTTGAAAATGAAAAAAGTTTTTAATTGCATTTTTTCCACTATCTGCAATGCTTTTAGAAACATGGCTCTTTGAAAAATTGTATGGTAAATATTTGAACTAAAACTGCACAAGCACAGACACTCCAAAAGGGAACTTTTTGCCATCCTATATTTTACATAATATGGCTGGTCTCTAGAAATCCACTGAGGATAGTATATCTAGAAAACCTGGTCAACATAAACAATCATATGTAGATATAATGTACAGTTTAAAAACGCAATACATTTTTAGCCAAGTTTCATGTTTTAGTGTCTGGCAGTGAAGTGAGCCATTGTGTCTTATTTATGGTTGTGTTAGTGACAAGGCCTTTACTTCTCTAAAGGTATTTTGTTGCATTGTGCCCAACCAGTCAATGATGACCATACCACTTAAAGTCACTTGTTTTACCAAATTATATGCCTATTAAATAACCGACTAAATTTTCTCAGTCGGTTTTACTCTATGTAACAAACCATGGCAGCAACTCTGTGGTAAAAATTCATTTTTATGAACAGAATGTCGTTCTTATTAAATTGGCGACTACCTATGTGTGGAACAGCGCAGAGGAAAGCTGGGATTCACAGCATACTTGTGGGTGTGAAGTCACGAGCAGTTCAAAAGGACACTGGGCGCAAAGAACCAGTATGTGTTTCACGACCAGCTAAAGCAGTGTCAACACTCTGACATTAAAGATTAAGGGAGAATCACAGCGCAATGAACAGAACTGAAGACACGTACCGTACATATACACCTGTAACAACACCACAATGCCTGCTCTCTAACGTATCCTGCCAGAATTGATGCGAGTGCACCTTCATCTTCGTCTCATTGCTTTCACCTTGCTTGCGTACTAAATGCCCTACACCAAAGAGTGTGTTTGCATGTGTGTGTGTGTGCGAGACAGACAGCACCAGGGGTGGGGGGGATGCTACACATCTTCTCACCTCCCTTTACACACATCCTACCACAAGGCCTATAGGCTATGGCGATATCTATACAGTTATGCATTTCTGAAAAGCAAAGGGCTCCCTTTTACAACTGTTACCATAAAAACAACAAACAGCTCATCTGTGATAGAGGTGACAAGCGCGTGGCTAAGTGTGAACGGAGAGTCTTCACGCGAGCAGAGTGGACCAGGGGACAGGGGGCCTGAGCTAGGCGGGTGGAGGCTGATCCATGGGGGGAAGTGGCATTGATAAGAACAGACACGAGCCACATGAGGCCCCCTGACAAAGCAGGAGTCCCCTGCGGTATGTCCAGGAGCCTGCTAATGTGCGCACACACACACACGCACACACACACACGCGCACAATCATACAGACATACTCACAGTAGATACATGCACAGTAGACAGACACAGATTAAAGTGCATACGCACACAAACACAGGAGAATGTACACACGCACACACACACACACACACACAAACAAACAAACATAAACACAAACACGCACAAACAGCGAGGGAGAGTGAAAGACACAGAGAGAGCGAGAGAGAGAGAGCGAGCGAGGGAGG
>OMKK01046658.1:0-10272 GCA_900302305.1 Polymixia japonica
GTAAATACTATATCATAGTACTGTAAATATTATATCATAGTACTGTAAATACTATATCATAGTACTGTAAATATTATATCATAGTACTGTAAATACTATATAGTACTGTAAATACTATATCATAGTACTGTAAATATTATATCATAGTACTGTAAATACTATATCATAGTACTGTAAACACTATATCATAGTACTGTAAATACTATATCATAGTACTGTAAATATTATATCATAGTACTGTAAATACTATATCATAGTACTGTAAATATTATATCATAGTACTGTAAATACTATATAGTACTGTAAATATTATATCATAGTACTGTAAATATTATATCATAGTACTGTAAATACTATATCATAGTACTGTAAATATTATATCATAGTACTGTAAATACTATATCATAGTACTGTAAATATTATATCATAGTACTGTAAATATTATATCATAGTACTGTACAGGGCAAAATAGGCCTTTTTCCATGCAGTTTTTCTAACTACAGGGCAGAGTACATTATATATACAGTATATGCATGTACTGGGCAGCTCCCAGTGGTCAACATTAGAAGTCAGTGGTTGTACTGGGCAGCTCCCAGTGATAAACATGTTTCTGCCTGTGTCTTGCATGTTCTACCAGCCTCCTGGTCAGATAAAGGTCACAGAAGTGATAGTACTTTTACACCTTGCTTACTGGACTCATCTGTTTGGTTTCCAGGGGTAACATCATCCAGCCAATGAGAGTGGACTCAGAGGGGAGGCTGGTTATGATGACGGGACTAAGAGGAACCTCCCTCGTGGAGGAGGAGGAGGGGTCTGTCCTGCGGGGAAACCCGGATCCAGAGGAAGAGCTGGACTGAAGAGTCTGTAATTCACCACTTCTATTGATTGATTTATTTGAAACATTCCAGAATATTACATTTGTAAATGTAATATGTTTTAACTGTTGTTGTGAAGTGTAGGTTATAGATATAAAATGCTGTTTTATTTATTTCATTGCAGAGCAGCAATAAACAGTTTCAGGACTTTTACAGGAGTTCAGTTGAGTTGAATATCATGTTAACAAACGATCTGAAAATATCTCAATAAAGTTGTGAAATAAAACATCTGATGCTGTTTTTACCTGCTAGTACAGTACAATGTATATAATAATATTTACAGCAAATTACACAAATAATAATAACAGTTAAACTGCTATATAATAAGTCAGCAGTGTTAAATAAAGTGTGTCTGAAAGGCATTGAGACGTCTGCTGCGTCCAGATCAGATGCATCTTGTGATTTGGCTTAAAATGTCATTTCACTTTCAAATGTGACGTTAAATTCGTCAGTGATCAGTAACCAAACAAGTGATCAAAAAGTCAGTGATCATCTTAAAAACATCATAAAAACACATAATTACCAAATTCAGACCATGTGATCAGAGCTGGTTAAACAGCTGAATTGTAAAAAAAAAATCAGCTGTTCAGTTGTAAACTAAAATGTAAACAAGAGGATTAATGCTGAGGTCCGGCGGAGAGGAAGGACCTTCAGACCAGAGTCTTCAGACCAGAGATGTAAAAGGTAAAACCGTCAAGCAACCAACCACCAATTATAGATAAGAAGAAAAAGATTCATTTATGCTTTTTCCCCTCAGAAGATCCTATTTCCTATCATTTATATAAATTAGTTTGATACTACTGACTAATGAATACTATGAAGTTATTTAATGAGGATTTATATCACCATAAAAAGGTGATAAACTCTATTCTACAAATAAAAGGTGAGTTTAGGTGGGTTGACCCTCCTCAACATCCCTGCTTGAGACACGTAGACATCAGATCAACTGTTTGAACAGTCGCTTCAGACAGACTTTCAGCACAACTCCATCATCTCCTCCAGGGACATCTGCAGTTCCACAGACTGCAGAGAGGAGGCGCCACCCCCCACAGCCATAGTCTTCAGCATCTCCAGTGAGGTCAGGACCACCTGGCGCAGAGAAGGAGAAGAAGACCCATGTGAGTGTGAATGAGGTGTAAACATCTGGTTTAGTGAACAGCCAAACCTTCTCTACAGTACGTCTGTACGCAGAGATGTTTACATGGACCTTCACTGAAGTCTATGCCAGCCTTGACACCTGTGGAGCCTTAGTTAAAGCTGATACGTGCAACCACTGGGTCATCTAGGTTCTCTCTCACCTCCACCATGATGAGCTTCTTCTCCCAGGGTCTGTTTTCTAGGTCGGGCCACTTCTCCCCCAGACAGAAGAACAGGGAGCAGGGAGGACAATCCCTTCCAGCAATAAAGTCCAGTATTCCTACAGAGAGCAAATAGAGAACCAGATCAGTCCTACTATTGTTCAGGAAGTATTACTATTATAACTACTGCTCATCCATTAACTAATGCACTGCATACACACTGCACGTACAATCTACACACACTGCATGTACAATCTACACACACTGCACGTACAATCTACACACACTGCATGTACAATCTACACACACTGCACGTACAATCTACACACACTGCACGTACAATCTACACACACTGCATGTACAATCTAGCTTGCACTAGCTATCCCAGCCTCTCACCTTGCAGGAAGTCCCTGAAGAGGTAGAGGGGTTTGGGCTCCAGTTTGGGGACTTCCTGGGGGGTTCTGCTCCTGTCAAACTTGCAGAGGCTCCAGAAGGCCTTGATCTCGCCCTGCCGCTGGCTGTAGACCACGGGGCCTGACACCCCCACCTCCACACCCTCCCCCAGCTTGTCCAGGATGCGCTGGGTCAGGTTGGCCTGGGTCTTGTCCAGCATGGTCCCGGGGCTGGGCAGGGAGACCAGGGACAAGCCCGACTTGGGATCCAGGATCGGCTGGGAGAGTTCAGGCCTAATGTCCAGACAACATCAGCACATTTAGAACAGAGTCAGAATTAGATGATGTACAGCTGTCAGACCAAGATCAGACCAACAGCATTCTACCAAGATGCTTCAGAAGATGGTTCTTGTACTGAGGCAGAACTGTGGACTCTGATCTAAAATAAAATTCACCATTTGAAAATAAGTGGCACCTGTTGTACTCCAAAATGTTTTTGATATTTCTTGTTTACATTTTGTGATTGATGGCACAAATGTAAACAAATGATGTGTTTTTTTAAGGGTGGTACATCACTGGGTACATCACTAACCAGCCTCTGGCTGACAGGATACCTTCAAACACTGGATCCTCCAGCTTTTACAGACAATGAGTGTTGAACTTGTGATACTAGATGTGTGGTGTGTTGAGGTTGTGTCCTCTGGTCAGAAGCGTTCGTCTGTCGCTACCTGTAGACGAGTCGAAAGCCAGCCTCGTTCTCCACCAGCTGCTCAGACACCTTCAGTCCTCTATAGTACACCGCTACCCTGAACTGAGTGCCTGCAAATAACAGAGAAAGGAGACGAATGAAAAGACGTGTTGAACATGTTTATCTGCGTGTTTTCAGTCACGGGGGAAGCAGCACGTATTGGACGACACACAGGTGCATCATGGGTAATAGTAGTCTTATAGCATAGTGAATTATTTTAACAGCCTTCTTAAACTGGACATTTATATCTGATTTATATTTTTTTATATCTAAGTTTGGGAAGAACTCCAGTTGTAAAACATGTACATCAATGATATGATATATTGATATGATTGTAGTTCCATACTGATGTGATCTCCGACCATGGTCTTGGACATGGTGTCTCTGAACAGCTCCACCATCGGCGGTACACTGGCTCCTCCCACTCCTCCGTCCACTGGATATGCCGGTTGCTCTGGCAACGCAACTCCGCCCAACGCACCTTCAAACCCCATTTGATAGTCCAGTTGCCCTGGCAACACGTCTCCACCAATCACACCCTGAATCGGTTGCGGTTGCTCAGGAGGCTGCTCGAAGACGAGACCATCTACAGAGAAGTTAGAGAAACTCAATAAAGCTTTTCTAGGAAAGTAGCTTGAAATGCAAAGTCATCAAGTCTCATATTCAGAAAATGATGTTTTATTCAAAACAATTCTTAAAAGCAGATGATTTGTGTTGGAAATGAGTTCAATTATCTAAACTTGTTGGCAGATTCTTTTCACTTGTTTTAAGAAAAATAATATTTAAGAAACAAAATACATTTTAAGACTCAATACCAGGTGACTCTTAATATTGTTGCAGTGTGTCGTAGTGTAACTCTGAGAAACAGGACAAGCTTCAGTCACCTGGCGATGGTTTGATGTTCAGTCCTCTCAGACACTCCTCCAGGATATCTGGGTTATCAGGGGATTCAACTGTATCAAGGAAATATAAAGGACAACAAACTAATTTTAAATTATCCATTCAATTACTCTTTCTAATGACATCTGCAATCAATTTCCCTTTTAAAATACAAGAAATACATGATGTCATCAACAGCAATAATCTTGAGAGGGATTAAAATACCTAGAAATACAGCCTCTTCTGGTAGAAAGCCCTCAAAACATGGAACCACCGGACACTGAGACACCAGCAGAACAGAAGTGAGTTAGTTTACTGACCAGTTATCAGTCAAAACATTCCACCTGTTCAGGAAGAGATGAAACTCACGTCTGTGCTCGCTTCCTGGACAGGAAACGCCAGATCTTCAAACCGGCCCACTTCCTCCTGGTCCTGCGAGCCTGCAGGTCAACGAGAGCAGAGAGCAGAGAGCAGAAGCTCATTTTAGATCCCATATTAACAATAACAGAAGACAAGCCAGGGATATCAAAAAGAGAAAATAATTTAATCACATTGAAGAGAACAAAATGTTACAATTTTTAATTCATAAGAAACAACACAAGATTAAATAGAGACAAAATAAAAGACAATTATATGAAAGCACACCTGTGAGTGTGTTAAACAATGTTATTTAAAACACACTGAACTAGACAGTCTAACTTCCTCAAAGTGTGTTCCTCATCCTAGACCCTGCTGGCTGGAGGCCGAGCTGCACTGCAGGACCCAGCCGAGCTCCAAACATCTTCAAATCAATTCTAAATCTAACTGGTACCCAGAGAGATGCTAAAAATAGTAACACATGGGCTCTTCTTTCAACACTTCTTAAATTCTCAGCTGTTACCAGCCAGCTGCATCCACTTTCACTTCTGTACTCCAGGAGAGAGTGACGTTTGACTGAGGCAGAGAGAATATCTCAGTATCTGCTACTAGCAATCTACCATGAATTTGTCCTCCTCAAAAGCACATTTTGGGCATTTGGATGTAATCCAGGTGGAGCTGAACCTGGTACATATCTACATGTAAACGGCCCGTGTTGATCCAGACACTGAACCCACATCAGCAGGTGATCAGAGATGCATTTAACTGCACTGATACCAAAGTGTAAATGTAATATTGTTTCCCGGACAAATTCAACAAACACGTAAGCAGAAATCAATGTATGTAGTTCCTGCTGTTGTGCATTTGGCTGTATGTTTTTTATCTTCTTTGAAACCAAACAACTATTTAACTTTTAAAAGAACACAGAGACGGTACATGTTAACATCTAACAGAGTCTGATGTGTGTCGCACAGATGATGAGCTGCATGGAGCAGTACAGCCTCTCTATCTCCTGTGACATTAAACTTATAGAAGTGAGTTTTATTTCAACTGCAAGAGGAAGCTAGAAGCAGGTGATGTAGATTAGCATGTTACAAGGAAACATCTGATTCTTTCTGGATATTTGATCATCATTTTTTATTGCCAGGTGTTGATGAATGACAGGTAATTATCTGATCTGTATCCTATCTGGATAAGAGACACATGTAAATACATCTTCAGTTAAAGGGACCATCCATGGTTGGTTTGAACGGTCACATCTCTCCACTGGTGTTTGTTTAGTAAACAGTGTGATGTGTCAGTTTGGAAGCAGTTCTCCTAAACTCTGTGTTTAGTAGAAGATGCTACACATGAACTAAGAGAAAGATGGCTGACGCTGACTGAGACCACGTCCAAACCAAAACAACACTGTTGTTGTAATTCCTGCCTTAGCCACAACAGGGCAGCACTTAAAAATAATCATGGATTGTATCTTTAACCCTTATCTCTCCAACCTAAACTTACAAACCCAGAGTTAAATGCTTGTAGCTCCTGAACCACGTTGACTACATACTTAATCCTGGTCTTGTCAGAAAGGAAACCGCTTTAGGTTTCTTCTGAAAGAAACACGCTGAGTGTTACTGAAACAGAGCAGGAGAAGTTCAAACAGTACAAATTGAAGATTTATGTCTGCTTAAAACTAAAACCTTTCATTTCTCATTCTCAATAACTAAGTGTGTCTGCAGACAGAATACTCAACAACTGCTGCCTCTTGTATTCTAAGCAGAAGTATGACGGTCTAGTAGTTTCTGCAGGGACACTAGAGACACTGACCATCAACACACTGATATACTGCAAAGTTATTTATGAAAGCAATATACCAAAAAACCTTATAAAATCAATTGAACAATAAAGAAAATATAAATAAAACAATATAAATGTTATATATGTAATAAAATGTAAAATAAATATAAATCAATCAGTTGCCATATAAACTATCTAACATCTAGAACCTGAGTCGTCCAACGTCCTCCAGACTTTCTGGACTTTTCCTTAGATTTGCTTTTAGGCATTTTAGAAGAAAGTTTCATTCTTGAAGACATTTTTGAAAAAAGTGCATCCAAAGATAATAACTAGTCCACCACTCAACTGCACTAATTATTCATTATTGATAGCTAACAACTCTCACAAACACAGACAGCTTACCATCTTTCTAACTTCTGTACTGTGTATTTCTATAATAATGTACATATGCTGTTGAACATCAGTAGTAATATCTATCTATCTATCTATCTATCTATCTATCTATCTATCTATCTATCTATCTATCTATCTATCTATCTATCATCTGTCTGTCTGTCTGTCTGTATCTGTCTGTCTGTCTGTGTCAGAGAAGCTACATTCTAATAGCAGACTGGCTTTGTGTGTGTTTGTCTGAATGTGGACATGCTGTGTTGTTTTACAGCAGGTACCAGCAGATGTGAACCAGAGGATGAACTCTTATCCCAGTAAGAAGTACTTCCTGATCCCTGGGTTTTGGGGAGCTGTGTCTTGGTGTGTCATGTAGAAGCCTATGTTTAGCATCTCTATGACCTGTACATTCTGATCTGTCTCTCACTGCCTTCTATTATTATTATGACCTCCTGGGTTTGGTCTGATTTAACTAGGAGACACCCAAGGACAGGTATACTGTTCCTTATATGAAGGGAGACTTTGTTTACCTTTTCCTATAAAATGCTGAGCCTTTTCTCCTCAGGGGCTGAACACACTAGCAGGGATTACACTGTGATTCTCTGTATGTCTGCTCTCCGCATTAATGCTGAATAAACTTATATTAAATTGAACAACACTTTAACCTGAGTGAGGACCTGTTTTCCTCGACAGTCACCATGAATCAGGGAAAGGCACAATCTCTAGGAATGTGTAGTTATCTGAGAGTAGCAGGGCTGTCTGTGTTGTAGGGGAGGGGAGGGGCAGTGATACCTACAATGAAAACAGTCGTGCTTCTACCTTAGCAAAATAACGCAGACATTAAAGTATTTCTGGTGTTTTTGAGGACCTCCTGGAACCATTTGACCGACACCACTGAAAACCTCTAGAACACAGCAGAGCAGCTTCCCAGCTGAAACTCAGTGGTGTCCCTCTTTAACCCGCCTGCCGTCCATCACCTCCTCACCTCCAGGGGGCGCCTGGTCCGGCCAGCGGAAGACTTTGTGGGGGTTGGCGGAGTCGTTCTTGTTGTCGACCTCCAGGAGGAAGCCTTTGGCTCGGAGGGCGCTGCGGAAGTTCCTCTTCCACACCGAGGGGTCGCCCTGGGCCCTGCCGCCCCCGCTGACCTCCGCCCAGGCCTACAGGGACCGGAGGGGGGAGGGAAAGATGGACGGATGGACAGAAATTAAAAATGAAACATAAACAGTAAAAACGACAGAGAGAGGGACAGACAGGGGGACAGACAGGTGGACGGATTAAAAAAAAGAAAGACAGGCAGAAAGGCAGAGAGAGAGAGAGAATGAATGAATGGTGTGGATCTGAACGGTGACAACAGAATGTCAGTTAACGAAAGGGTCACGGATCTGATAAATGAGACTGATGGGACGGTTAAATGGGCTTTAAAGTTCCTTTTCTCACAGATATTGTACAGATATTTATGTCAAAATCATTTAAACTAATATGCATATAACAAACATATACTTTGTCACTTTCACAAATGATAACGCTACAGTTTCTAACATTATAAGAGACATGAGCTAGCAGAATAGATTAAAGACAGACTGACTCACTAGGACAGGATCAACATACCTTGAAGATGAGCACATCCACGCTGGAGGAGTCCTGTCTCAGAGCATGTTTCCACGGGATGGAGAACTCTGTTTTCTGTGAGTTGGTCCAGGAAACACCGGGATACCTCCCACTGTCAATCTGGGTCCGTAACCAGGGCATCAGGAGCGGCTTGGACTGGGACATCTCTACAGAGACCAGCAGGACCAGAAGAGATGTTAAGACTGGATATCAGGACACAGCAGTAGGACATACTACTTTAAAGGAAAACAGATTACATTTATTCTTGTGCCAATACTGATTCTATGTTGTTATAATTTGTAGATATGTGTTTTCAATGAACAGTTATATAATGGCAGACATCTGATGACATATATAATGGCAGACTGGTATAAATCTTGAGACCAGTCATGTATAACAGCCGAGGGGAGAGATAGAGGATCGTCTTCAACTATCATAAAAGGCTATAATACCATCGTCTTTATGGATGCACACACATTACAAAATATTACAACGATGACTACAAACTAGTTTGAAGGAAACTTCCTACCTGCGTCTGCAGCGTCATCCACGATACGTTTGTGTTTAAGTCCAGTTCTTTCCAATATTTAAGTCAGAAGTTTGACGCAAAAACACGCCTATGTTTCAGTCAGTTCCGCAAAAACAGCAGCTGTCTTCAAATACTAGCTGGGCAATTCCTTCAATACCAGAGCTGGTTCCTACAGAAACACTTCTTGGGAAATCCCTGATTTTCAGTTTCGTTTTCCATTCTTGCGTCATCCGCAGCGTTTCCCTGTGTGTCCACTAGGTGGTGTTACACACACACACACACACACACACACACACGTACTGTATATATATATACTGTATACACACACCATGCTCCATGTTTTCTTATCGTTGGTTTTGTTTTATTTTTGTTTCTTGTTTATTTGAAACAAAAGTATTATATACTATATATTATATATTATATAAATAGGATTTACTTACTTTCACACACCAATAGATACACACACACACAATGTATTTGTTCTTTGCCGATGTTTATTTGTTTCTCAAATACAGGAGAGTTAATGTACAGAAGAACAAAGATTTTCGTCAAGAACTGTACAATATTTACACAAAGACTTTTTTTCTTTTTTTTTGGAAAATTAGATTGTTTCCAAAATAAGTCATAGTATGCCCAAACATCAAAATGATAAAAATGAAATGACTATTTCCTCTTTAAATATTACTTATTTATATGTCTTCCCGTGTGGGAAATGGATACTGATTTACTTTATCTTTGAACCTGCATGATCTCAATGACTGAACTGAAGCACGACAATGTTAAACGTTTCAAATATATTCTCCCATGAGGTCTTTTTACAGCCGTCTGGTTCTATATTCTGTCTGCGTTTGCTCTGGTGTATATAAGGGAAGACAACTGGGATATGTTATGATTAGTATATTTAACCTGTGGGAAAAAAAAACAATGTTATTTAAAATGTTAGGGCAGCCACCCAGCGCTTGTGAGAGTTTCTGTTAAAAACCTCCTCTTATAAATAATAAAAATGTGTCTATATATTATCACAGAGCTAGCTGGTGCTGCCGCCATGTTGCAGAGACTGAGTTCATCAACACACTTCATTCTCTCAGCAGTCTGGTCCACGTCGCTCCGCTCAGCGCACACTCTCCACGCAGTTTAAAAATCATTCTCACTCTCTGCAGCTCTTCAAAACCCCACTGCCAATGTTTAAATTCTTCTCAAAAAAATAATTTATGTAAAAACTAAACAGTAATAGTTTTCCCTTTGAACTATTGTCTTCTTGACAGACAGCTGCACCCTGTCGGGTCCTCCGCCATGACTTGGCGCCGTAGTTCCACTGTTGACCTTTCAACCTCGCGTCTCTTCCCTCTTCACGATTGGTCATCTCCACTTCGACCTTCGACCCCGACGGGGGGTCCCCCGTCTTGTCGGGGAGTGA
>OMKK01046665.1:3926-16008 GCA_900302305.1 Polymixia japonica
CGGGGAAACACACTGGACAAGGTTTACACAAGTCAAAGTCAAAGTTTGCTTTATTGTCAGTTCTGCTATATATGTACACACATACAGAGAACCGAAATTGTATTCCTCTCTAGCCCTAGAATAAAAGAATAAAAGAAACTATCAAGTGCAAGAACAATAAAAAAATTAAGAATATATAAACTAAAATATGAAAGAATATAAATGCTGAGAATGTACAGCTAAAATATACAATTTTGCAAGCAAAAATAAGTGTACTAAGAACTAAAAATACTAAAATAATACTGAATATTAAATAATACTGGTAATACTACTAATAATACTACTACTACTAGATGTAGTTTATTTGACATACCACCAGTGTAGTTACATCAGATTTTCCCATATAACGTTAATATTTGAGTGGCCGGCCCATGTAAATTAACTGCCACCCAAGTCATTTCAAAACGATTCACTGCAACAATGACGTAGTGAACGGTTTAACAGTCGGCGCCCTCATTTGAGTCGCTGGTGGCGGTGCAGACATGTAGTGGAACAGTAGCCACCACAACTAAATAGAGAGGTTAAGTTTAAAACATAGCCTACACAAAATTATGTAACATTTATACCATTTATAATGAGCTGTGTGCTATATTTGTTTCGTAAAACAAACGACGATCAGACAGACGTTTAACACTAAAGTGACATTGCAGTCAAGTTATAACATAAATAACAGGAGTCACTTCAGCAACTCCTGGTCTAACCAACTCACCAAAACGCTCAACAGCTCTACCACTCTGACTCTTCTGCCATGACTGAGCCCAATTTAAACGTCTGTTACTTCCTCAGCTGCCACCAGTTAAGCTACAGGAGGAATTTGCCATAAACTCACATTAGCAGTTTAGGAGACTACTCGTAAGAATTTGTAATGACACAGTGATTACACCATGTTGTCTTTCCAATACAAAACCTTGGCTTGAATATTATGTAGTACACTTGCCCTCTACAAACCATCATCACCTCTTCCCCCTTAGCCTCCAGAGGGCAGCTTCAAGGTGACAGCTAGCAAAGTGGCATGGGGGGGCAACGGCCTGCAGGAGGGACAGGCCTGACCACAGCCTGCTATCAGCTTTGATCTGAGAGGAATAGCAGGAAACTGTAAAGGAAACAAAGCTGAGGGCCATTAACTCATCAGGAAATGGTGAGCTCCTGTGACTACTGCGCCCCTCAGCATTCCTGTGCTGACAGGATATCAACAGTGGCTCCCTGTCCCTAATTTACTATAACCAGATGCTATTATTGGCAGCATAGCCAGCAAGCACTCACATAGTTGGCTACAGTGGCATTCTTGATGCAAGGCTAGTGCAAAACTGTCAAGACCACTTCTGTGATGTCCAACAGCATTATGACTGAAATAGTCAAAGTAAAGGGCAAATGATTCCATTCCATTGTTTTTGCCATTATAGAGGATAATTTACATCACAGCTTTTAACTTTTTCTTTTTTTAGAGAATATCCTATGAGAATACTTCAAATAAAACCCAGCAAAATAGCCACCTCGACAGTCCTGGCCCTCCACGTGAGCAGGGGGGATGACGACTAACAGTACAGTACAGTGCTGGCCGAGGTACCGGGCCTAGCTCACGTATCTGGAATCTTGGCTGGGACTCGTGGCTGTTCGCCTTGTGGGGGGGGGAGCATGAGTCACAGCTAACTGCTTTTGGGTTTGCTGGGCTACGGCGTGTGCTCGCCTGAGGTGAGCCAAAGTGGTTGAGGTGACCTCGTTGTCCTCCTCTTCCTTCCTCGTTTCCTTGTCTAACCCCACAGTGGGAAAGCAGGGCACTGTGCCACATGCGCTGGCCTGACTCAGCTTTAGGTGTCACCTGTGCCTGTGATTAACAGCTTAACCAGGCACCCGGAGCTCATGAGAGAGAGAGAGTTGGGATTCAAGATACTGAAAGCGAGGGAGGGAGGAAACTGCTGAGAGAGAGAGAGAGAGAGAGAGAGAGAGAGAGAGAGAGAGAGAGAGAAACAGGGCTAAGTATTTCCTCTGTTACGCAGGCATGATCATGAATTGCATCATCGAGGAGCTGGTGAGTGTACACACAATCCCTTTGTTTCTACTTGAATCTCACAGCCTTGGAAAGCAGTGAGTGGGCTGCACAGACTGGAGACAACTGAGGCGCAACTAATCAAACCGACGTCATGTTAGTGCTGGATATGATATTGCTATCATCTGTTGTAGGACAATAACAGGACTTGCATTGTCCTGTTGTGGCAACAAAACAAAGTTTGGCAGCGGGGATAGGCAATATGTCCCTGAGAGATAAAAAAACAAAAAAACAAGCCTATTTCAGAGCTGAGTGTCGTTGTTTCACAGGGACCGTGACGACACCCTGGTGGATCACTAAGCCACACATTCCCTCCTGAATGAGAGGAGATCCGTCTGCTTGCTAAACCTCTGCCACCAACAGCCCCATCTCCCTCTACTTCCTCTCATCAAGGGCCTCCTTCCTGTGTGACTGAGAGGGCTTATTCATTAGTCTGTGCACTGTGAGGGGTTCATTGTCCTCAATGATCAGCGAGGAAGCACAAAGGCCGGAGGCGGGCACCGCCATTATTTTAAGCTCTAAATAACCGTCCTGCATTGGGGGAGTTGACACGCCTACATTAGGGAGCTGGCAGATCCTTAATGGATAGGTGGTGGAGATAGAGAGGAGATGAGGGTAGTTAAACACACCTGGCTATCTTTATCTGGCCCAGAGGGGCACCTGACTCCCTCTGGCTCTGTCCCAAAGGCACTCAGTCGATGCTTACATAAACAGCCCTGGACTCACTGGACAGCATTTAGAGCCACTAGCCCTGACAGATGGATAAAGATCTGTCATTTTGGCCTTACATGGATAGACTGAGTTAGTAGCAGCAGTGACAACAGTGCAGCAACCAGCTGGAATAAAACAACAAAAAGAGGATCACTTTGTTGTTTATGGGGCGTCGCGGAGCCCCGGGGAGTTTTAACAACTTAATTGTTTACGGTGCACATTACAGTGCCTTGAGACTCCTGGTGCTGGGTTGAGTTGCTGGGTTTCTGAAGGGGGCTCTGCCTTCACACATGCCTTCAACATGCCCGTCTCAGACTCTCGAGGCCCCCGTAAAACCTACACAGTCATCAGTCAGGCTGTCTGCTCAAACACATTAGTCACCAAATGCACTCTTCACTGACACAAAGACTTGTTAGTATATGTACTTTTTTGTGTGCTTCTCATGAGACAATTTATAATGCATCATGAAAAGCAGTGAGGTGAAAGTTATTTTTTTATAGCGCAGAATTAGAAGTAACCAGTTTCCTCGGTTTCCTATGGTAGCATAGCAACATAGAGCTATCCTAATTGTGTTGTCTGCAAAAGAAATACCCTAGCAGACACATTTTGAGCCCTAGTCCACTCCCCAAATTAAGATGGAGTAGTATATTTTCCTTCAATAGGGGCAAATTTAAACTAAGCTTTGAATCATCATTAGCAGAACCGCTATATAGATATATATACCCAATGCCATGATTTAAACTGGCTGGTAATCAATACATGATTCTGTTGACCACCTAATCAATATTGATCAAACTAAAACTAATGCAATTTGCTGGACCCTTAAAGACAGTCTTGCTAATGAATGTAAACATAGCTTTTAATGGGAGCAGCGAAGAACCTCTTTACTTTGGCCCATTAACTTATCAGTGAGCTAAACAGATAATCTCAAATGTCTCGTTCATGAATGAACATAGCAAAAAAAGTACCCTTCCGCCCATCCATCCATCCAGTTGGTGTAAACACTAAAAAGGCACTCTGGAGAGGCTATCCATCTCTCTTTAGAGAGCTCTCCCTCTGTACGACGTTGACGGATGGTGCATTGAACTTGGCTTGGTGGAGCACCCATCAATCATCCCCCCATATTCCCTAGTCTCATCTCGCCACTGGTCTTTCAACACCCCCACCCCCCCTTGTGTAAGCCAGACACAAGCTGGACTGAGTGCCTCACACCTACACCGCGGCAAAGCCTGTGATCTGAACTGACCCTCTGACCATTCCCAGTTCACAGACATCCACAGTGACGCCACAACGTGGTGGCTTTCTTTGTAGATAATACTCTCCTTTACTTAAGCATGTATTTGAGAGTCATTGTGGATGGTGGGCTTCGAATGGCAGGCTTCAAACCCAGGTGTGCATCCAAACAAATAAACCCTCTCTGTGCTTTCCAGTTCCCTCACCAGTCTCTGGTCCTAAACTGATAACTACTGTGGCAGGCTCCCCATCCCTTTTCATGGGCAGGCTGTACTGTGTAGTGAGCTCTTGAAAGAGACAGGTGATGAGGAGATGGACATCCTCCCAAACTGAGGCAGCAGGACAACTCCCTCACACAAGCACAAATGGCCACAGGGCGGTTCAGTTGCTCCGCTTTCCACTCCATCTGCGGGCCATCATCCACATCCAGAGAATATCCCTATCCTTCTGGCCAGCGTCGTGGGAAAGAGGCTCGAAATGAGTCTGTTTTGCTGTGTGTGTGTGTCTGCTTATTAGTCATCAATGGGGGAAGCTCCAACATTTGTTCCTTTTCTTTCTGGCACATGACACACAGCCTTGGCTCAGACACCCCACAAATTCTGGGCGCTGAGTTTTTGGCAGACCAGTTTGTGTGGTTACGCAATGGCTTCTGTCATTTCAACACGAGCAAAACGGCTTATTGTATTCATAAACAGTTGCCTTGGGAATGCACCCATACAGACATAAGAGACATTTCAATCGACACACACACACAACACACAGGATTCCATAACACATCTACAAAATTTCCAAGTATTAAATTGACAACCCCCCACACATCCCACCATAAATCCATTAAAAAAATCTACAGCACCATTGGTCCACTTGTAACTCGTCATGGGGTTATTGAATTACCAAACGAGAAAATAGGACAAAAAACCCAAGAGCTTTCCAGGGACACGTGCCTCATACCTTTAAATAATTCCCATGTCCTCCACTAGGTGTCTCCTGCCATGTGCCTATTCTGGTTGAAAGGGGATTTAAATTTCTCAAGCTGTCAATCAAATGCCCTACCATAACAAGCTTCTTGTTCCCTCCCACTTACTATAGAATGGTGTAGTTAAATCAAGAAAATATTAAATAGGACAAACTATAAAAACGTATAACTGCATGCACAACATGAAGTACGTCGGCTGTCACATTATAATTAGTTTCGTTACTCACTGTGACCAAAAAATGCATTTCTTATTAAATTAAGCGATAACAACTTTAACATACAACTATGAGAAGGAGCTGGGTGCTTTCCCTTACCTTGAATAACCTGGGAGACATAATTTAAGATTGCTTTGCCAAACCGGCATACTTTGGCTGATTAAACAGGCTCTTTATCTATTAGATAAAGTGAGACCAAAAGGTAACGTCGCTCTGAAATCGATCGGCAACAGATCTGACAACAGATCAGAGCAGAAATGCAGCTTTTTCACATCAGGAGTCGGCCAAGCTTTGATCACTGAGATTGACTGACACAGCTCGGCAATCCTGGATAGAGCCGCATATTTCTAGATCAAAAAACTATTTTCCCGTGGCTCAGTGTAAACCAGCATAGTTACAATGAACAAACCCGAGTCACACATTCCAAGTACTGGCCGCATAATGAAATTAATCTCAGACGAACTCGTTAAATTAAAGCCACTCTCTTCCGTAAGTCGTGTCAATAGACGCTTTAAAGCCCCCGTCGCCCACCGCAAGCTCGTTAGCAAGCTAAGTTAGCTAGCAGTCAACACCGCTTGAGAAACCGTCGCATTTCCTAAATAAACGTTGAGTGTTTGTCCTTTCAAATGGACTACATGTCTATAGGGGTATATAATCTACATACCTGCCGTGGAACCAGTCTTTACAAATGTCGCACTCGATCATAAACCGGCTCACATCGTAGGGCTGCCGGCAGACACAGTACAGCGGGGCCGCCGCCATCTTCCTACTGTCCCCAAACAACGCAGGAATGAAGTGGGGCGGGGTTTAATTCACCGTCCGGAAACAACCGAGGGAACACCCGATCATACGCGAAACAGGCGATTCTAGGCAATCCCATCTCTGACGTCAATTTCCAAATTATTCATTTCCATCTGGTTGTGTGGGCATACTAACAAAAGAACCAAACTTTTTTTCCAACAAAAGAATGACATAACTGTCTTGTTTCAGGCACTGGGTCATGGTTACAATCTAAATCCTGTGATCTGTCCATTTGGATGATATAGACTACACCAAAGAGCATGGTGGGCCTACTAGGCCTTAAAAGGGAGTAAATGATATGGAGATTTGAATTATCATTACATTAAATCAATTACTCATTGAATTTCAGAGAGAATGTTCTTTTAGGATTTTCAGTTCTAAACATGCAGATATAACGACGACTTATCAAAAAAGAGAAGCATAAATGTGTCACACAGCCTAAAGCTGCTCTCTCAGCAGAAAAAGTAAAGAAATTGGGAAAGCATATTTTCACTGTTTTTCTCAGTCAAAAGGGGTTGCTCTTCAGTTGATATTATTATGCCTTTAGATATAGCCTAATAGCACAAAAAGCTGAACACAACCAAATTCACCCCTGGTATGTCTCCACGGAACATGTCTGACATGCCCTACGTGCTTGTGTGGTGAATAGCAATGGGACCACCGACCCACAGCTTGATCTGTGAGCTGACAGCACCCATCCCCCCACACGCCCATCTGTGCCGCTCTGCATAGTCAAGCAGGCTTGGTGCATGCAGGGATTCACTGGCACTCACTGCACATAAGAGATATATGGTTCAATAGGTTAATCTGCAGCTCTCTGAATTGTTTGTCTTTTTTGTTTGTTTTGACGCTTTCTCAACGGCATTATGGAGAATATATATTCCTTGACTCCTTGCTAATAGCATACCCATAAGTGTGCTATTCAAAAGTAGATCCACACCATTAACTGCCATGGGGTGGTAGTAGAGCTTTAACATGCCTTTGTGTTAGGTTTGGCTGTTTCCAATGCTGTGTGAGCAGTATAGAACTTAGATTTGTTTGTGGGCATGACAGGTGAGCTCTATCACAAGAAATAAACATTGTATTCCTGTAAATCAGTGTTGTCCTACCATGCGCCATCGGCAGACACGTCTATGTTTCATTCCAACCAAACACTCCATCAGATGACTTTATTAATAAGTTCTACCCTCTGTGTTTGAAGTTGTACTGATTAGTGAAATCAGATTGCAAGCAAAGATTTATCTCACAGATAAAAGCACCTAACAGAAATTGGGAAGATTGCATTTTGTGAAAGAAATGTGATTGAGCTTGAAGTGTGAAGTATGAAGTAAGTCATAATTCATCTGGATGGAATGTGGTCTGTCTCCATAGTTGAAATGTGTATTGTGCAAGACAACATACAGAAAAAACAGCACATTTCTTTTGTCACATTATTTATGTCATCAGTTAGGTCATTTTAAAGATAAAATGAAAAGTCCTGAAATCAAGATGCACAATCCAGAACAACTCCAAAAGTCAAGTTTCAAGTAAAGTTTTTTTGAACAGCCCTTAATCACATTACAGTCTCAAAGGGATTTGACAAGCCCACAATTAACAGGAATTAAACAACACTGATAGATGATAGACTGATACAATAGGGCTAAATAGTATGAAAGTGCATGTTAAACACAATTCTTTGATGTATGATCAATATTTCCAATATAAAGCATCCGAAAACAGCAATCAATAGTAGGTTTGTTAGGTTGGTAAACAACAAGCTTTTTTTTTCCTTTTTTTGTGGTCCAAGAACGAATGCACTTCAATTGCACTTCAATAAACAAGTAACACATATGCTATTCAGAGTCTGAGTGTTCATTTATTAGAATTAGTAGACTGAATGTTCATATTTTATGCCTGCTAATAACGTTCCCTAAAGAATACAAAAGTAATATTATTGTGCTTCAAAAGTCCAGGAAAGAATATTATATTTTATTATGCTACAAAGCAAACACTATTCTATTCTATTTTTTTCTATGACCAGGGTACCTGCTTTCTATGGGCCTAACAAAGGGTACCATTTTAGAGTTAAAGCGCCATCTAGCGGGGAAAGTACTGAATGCCAATGTCGCTTATTGCGAGTTCACCGGTAGGGGCGTACATGCTGTGTGAGATGCGTTGTGTGTGTCGTGATTTATCAAAACAAGGAAGAGAGACACCACCTCTTGCATGGTCTGCAGCCAGATGCCATGCAAATATTTATGAATTGTTTATCATGCGGGATTAGCGTGAATGTCTCACAATTATTATTTAGACGAGAACAGAGGTAAGAAATTATGAATAATGTTACAAAATCAGTGATGGATGTGGTGGCTAACTAAATTAGCTAGCGTTAGCTAGAGGGCTGACTGTCAGAAGCTTGTTTCCTGTGTTGTAACATTTTTATGTACACACTTAAGATAAAGGTTACTGAGTTTAATACCGATATGCTGTTCTATTTGTGATGGAGGAGGTGAAGAACTCCCCTTAACATGAAGATGAGGCGTCTCTCTAAGAAGAAAGCCCTGAGCCTGGTGAAGGAACTGGATGCTTTCCCCAAGGTTCCAGAGAGCTATGTAGAGACCACAGCCACAGGAGGAACAGGTGAGGGAGCTCTCTGCAGTTCAATCTCTATGGATGTTACTTCCTTGGTTATGTCTCTGGTTTAAATACCGTTATAGCACAATACCTAACTAAATTGATGCTGATTTGTTCTCCTGTCTCACCCCCAGTGTCATTAATAGCATTTGCTGCCATGGCCCTGCTGGCCATCTTAGAGTTTTTTGTTTATCGGGACACGTGGATGAAGTATGAATATGAAGTGGACAAAGATTTTTCCAGGTAAGGCTGTGTGAGTTAATGTCTATTCTATTTTACACCAAACTTTTTTTTTTAATTACATTTTGTGACTTTATTTTGGTCTGTAAATTGTCTACTTAAAGCTATATGGTAGATGAATAATGTAGAACCTGACACAATTCTTTTTCCCTCAACCTTACAGCAAATTGAGAATAAACATTGACATTACAGTCGCCATGAAATGCCAGCGTAAGTGTACAATGTTCTTAGTCTCATGAATAGGGCCACATTGAAGTGCAGTGCAAATGTATGTATTTGTTGACATGACTTTGGAATGACATACTTACTACATTAATTTATTGTCTGTGATTTCAGATGTTGGAGCAGACATTCTAGACCTGGCTGAGACCATGATCACATCCAGTGGCCTTCAGTATGAGCCAGTGAGTGAAGCTTGTCTTGGAAAAATGAGCTTTTCTTTCTTCTGCATGCAATTACTGGGCCTCACGAAGTAGACCAACTTATTATACATAACTGCTAGTCAGAGTATAGCACTAGCATAAGATGACAGCTGGGGAATGAGATGAGTATTTGGTCACAGTCCATATTATCATTGGATCATCAATATATTTTCTGTTGAGACTGTAGAGCTGCTCCCTGTCACAAATGCATTTCCCCCTTGTGTCTTTGGTCAGGTTATCTTTGAACTGTCCCCACAACAACGACTGTGGCAAAGGTAAGCTTCTACCAGATTACGCAGGGATGTAAAAAAAAAAAAAGATTTCTGTATTAACTTTCTGTTGCTATATAAAGACAAAGCTCATTAGATTGTGAAACAACAGAGAGCAACTGAAATGAGGAAAATATATTTTTTTGGTCTATCCAGATTCCTTCTGCTTTGGCAGTGGTCTTGGAATCTTGTGTAACGGCATTCCAGGTGCAGTTTCTATGTCCAATTTAGAGCAAGTCTGACAGTGAGTTTTAAACCTGTTATTTATTTTGGCAGGACCTTGCTTCTCATACAGAACAGGCTGAGAGAGGAACATGCCCTCCAAGAGGTCCTCTACAAAACTGTCCTCAAGGGAGCCCCCACTGCCCTGCCCCCACGGTTCGTTTCACATGTCAAAATAAACTATTCCTATTGGTTGCTGCAGATGACATGTAGCTTATTTAATAAACTGTGAGTGAAAAATAAATCAGTAACAATGTGTTTTTAACAAGTGTGTGTGTGTAGGGAGGATGCCTCTTTGGAGCCCCTTAATGCTTGCAGGATACATGGGCATGTCTACGTCAACAAGGTGGCGGGAAACTTCCACATCACCGTGGGAAAGTAAGACACGTTTTATATTGTCAACATGCTACTGACCAGAGTAGTTCAAAGGCTCACATTATTGTTTTTTTTAACATTTTTGAGCAGATACGTGCATCCTGGTGCTGCGCAATGGCTTCCCACAATGAATCAAGTCCGAAAATATCCATTTAAGGCATTTATGAGTATTGCAAATTAAATGTTCTAAATGGAGCTAAAAAGGATTCCCCATGTGACATGACGTGCAATGTTTCATGCACTGACGTGGCTAGCCTAGACAGACAGCAGTAAAATTACCACCCATGTCGAATAAAACCCTGCGATTCAAATAACGCAAGTCACCGCTCTTTGCTTCTTTTCGGTGAGTATTTTTTTCTAAAAAACTAGGTAGAAAAAAATGCCTGGAGTGCGACTTTAAGGTTCATTAGCTCAATGTAGAGGTGCAAGATGACATTGGAATGCTCTGTGAATGACTCATCATGATCCAGAATTAGAATTTGTCTAAAAAAGAAAACTGTCCCCAACTAGGCAAAGCTACTGTTGACATCAGTCATCTAATGCCACCATTTCTTTCTATTTCAGGCCTATCCATCATCCTCGGGGTCATGCCCACATTGCAGCTTTTGTAAGCCATGAAAGTATGTACATTTCCTTAGTTTAATAAGAAGCGTATCCAGTTGTATCTTTTATTATCACGGTTGCATTTTCTCTGCCTTTTTCTATATCCTGCAGTATATAATAAAATGTCTGACATTACAAACATTATTACTCGATGGGGCATCAAATGGAGGACTCGGGTTCAACCCTCTGTGTCGGCAAGCCTCCTCCCTGCCGAAGTGCCCAAAAGACTGAAATCCTCCCAGCTCTAAGGGCGTTGTTCTGTAGATGATAGATAGAGAATTTCCATATAGAACCACACAGTCCCTACTTTTGTGTCCTGATGGTCACTGTTGTAATAGGTTACATTTGAGCTGATATTGCCCTCCTCAGCAATGGTTAAAATCGGTGTGATTGACCTACATGACATGCATCATGTGACAGGAAGTAGTGAGCGCGATGTACTTTAAACAGCATGTCACGTCGCCTGATGTGTGCAGAGGTTTTTCTTTTCTTTTCTTTTTTTCCTCTCTCACATTGAGGCCTTAGCTGAGCGGTCTGCCTTGATTGAATCTGAGCCGGGTCTCATCATTGCTTTACAGCGTACAACTTCTCCCATCGGATAGACCATTTGTCTTTCGGTGAGGAGATCCCAGGCATCATCAATCCTCTGGACGGCACAGAGAAAATCACCGACAACAGTAAGTTACCACTCCTCCCAGAGACACCGGAGAAAAACACCATGATGGATGGGTTTCTGTTTTGAAATGCTACAATTTCCTAAGTGACAGAGAAATATTGTGTGCCCTTTAGTGTTACTTACTTGTTGCATTGTGTAATGGATATATCACAGGTTAATAGGCGCCCACTATTTAATGCAGGCTGAAAGGCCAGATGGAACGAATATGTTTTGTTGTCTAAGCAATGTTTGTGGCAAATGTTATATTTTGTAATTCCTCTGCTCTGGTTGTGAAACTTTTAAATATTTGCTGTTATATAATGTAATGTTTGCTGTAATATTTGCAAACATTCCTCGCTGTGTTGCTCTGCCAGATAACCAGATGTTCCAGTACTTCATCACAGTGGTGCCCACCAGACTGCACACATACAAGATAACTGCAGACACGCACCAGTTCGCTGTGAACGAGCGGGTCAGTATGCAGTCAATACATGCTCACATACATTCGCACTACTGAGAGAGAGAGAGAGAGAGAGAGAGAGGAGAGAGAGAGAGAGAGGAGAGAGAGCAGATCCTGGACTTAAAGCACATGAATGCACAGACACATGTTAAGTGACCTGAAAAGGCAGTACAGACTCATGGTCTGTGGCCTGAAAGGGTG
>OMKK01046677.1:9592-20029 GCA_900302305.1 Polymixia japonica
GGTTCAAAACTATCTAATTAGGCACTTGAGCGTGTCTGGTTTCACAAGACAAAGTGGATAAAGGACTTGAGAAAAAGGACAGAATGTTGTTCAAGGGAAACAGAGTGAGGAGAAAGCGAGGAGGACTGTGTGTGTATGTGAAGGAGAGAGAGAGAGAGAGAGAGAGAGAGAGAGAGAGAGAGAGACAGAGACAGAGAGAGAAGTTTTGTTTGCCATTTCTACCTCTTCCTCTCCCTGTGTGTTTGTACGACTAAAAGCAGTGACGGTGTGCGTGGCAATTTCCAACCTATCACTCGTCTTAACAGCGCGCCAAATGTGTATTCTCGTGCGTGTGCACAAAACACAAAGAGGAGAAAAAGCAAGCAGCGCGTACGACTTCATAAGTGCACTGCATTCTTGAGTGGCATGCCCGCTGTAGTTAAGGCATCGCTCCCGCTCTTGTGGAATCTTTGATAGGCAGCATATAATCCTTCCTATTATGCTTATGTGTTGGGGAATTGCCACTGTCTCGTTCCACGCGATACTTCCCTGTGTGACATTTCTGGTCCTTTCTAAAGGATTATTCATACCACGCTGTTATTTGGACTAAAAAAAAACCCACAAACGTCTTTGAAATAAAAAGTTGTAAGAAAGAAGTTTCCGCGGTCCCGCTCGGCGCCGTACCCTTACGCCATCTTTTTCCGAGAGGCTGTTGCAGGCATTAGTTTCCTGCAAGAACAAATCTGTTCTTCGCAGAGAATTGTTACAACACTTTCAATATTGCTGTAGTTATACCTGCCCATCCGTATGGCATTAAACACTGTCCTACACCCTCCCTTGGGAAGTTTAACATAGCAGTTACACAAGAGGTTTTGTTTTTTATCACTTTCAGACATCGTGCAGTAGAGAAGGCCTTACCACAGATCCCATCGTTGACTCGTGATGACGGGATGTAGTGTGGCCGGAAGCCAAGGTTGGTGCAGTAGAATCGGCCATTAGGACACGCTGCCGTGCCTACATAGGGCAAACAGCAGAGGTCAATGTGGTATAATAACTGACTTCTAAACAACTATTTGTGATATAGGTAAATACACAGGGGCTAGATCCAGTCATTGTGATGGGTAACGAATGCACTGCCCTTGTTGCCCTAAGGGTGGCAACATCGTTTAGTAACATTTTAATGCCCGTTTTGTGGGATAACACATTTTTTTAACACATATTTTTTATAAATATAATCTGATCCTTGGTCATCATCTGCTCAGTGAGTAAGGAAGTGACACTTTACTTCTCTATGTACCCAGTTAAACTTCATCAATGTGCAGCACTTTTTTTTTTCATGTCTGTTCTTTATTGAACAATATCTAATTAATAACAGGGAAAAGTTATATGATTGTGAAATTTTAACTTTTGAATCTTCTTGGCTTCAGAAAGAACTATACATTCCTGCTTAAAGAGACCAAAAGGAGGACCTAAAGAAATAAATACCTTGCATTCTCACTCTATTCTCATTTGAAGAATGATTTGATTTCTGATTTCTGGTGCGGTCACAGTACAGTTTCCACTTCACAGCTACCTTGACTATTATGACAATGTTTATGCCTCTTTAGGTGAAATATCTTAATTTTAGATGCACAAAACGGACGCATTATGGAATTACAGACACATTATGGATGCTGAATCTCTCAGGCAAATCACAATCTGTTTTGAAACAATAGACAAGGAGCTGATGTGAGAATCACTGCAGCCCATTAATCATCTCCAACTCAGTAAATCTTAATAACTACAAAGTGTTTTAAATCCTGACATGAGCATTCATTCATTGCAAGATATTTTCCATTAACATCTCCACACTTTAATTCTAACAACGTATATCTTCTCTTAGGTGAAGCCCCAGCTGCTTTTTTCTCCAAGGTTTATTTACATGCACAAAAAATACTTCTTCATTCTCTATGTATCCATTTAAAAGGCTGGAAGCATATACAGCTGGATGATATTAAGTCAAGTCAAATCTATGTGCAACAAGTGTTATAATACATATGTCTACATAATAAATACACATTGAAGACTAAAGTGTAAAAAGGAAGTCATATCACACAAAAAACTACAACGCTGCAAATATTTTGAAATATATGGACTAACAGCTTTACCTGGTTCATCAGAACCATCGTCGCAGTCGCAATAGTCATCATTCACCTGCTCAAATGGGATCATTTTAGACCCATCAATGCACAGGAAGGACTTCTTCTCTCTGTAGAACCGCTTGTCTGTTGCAGAATAAAATGAAAAGCATTATTGATAAGTGTTTATGACCTTGAACTGTAGTTAGAAATGTAACCTAACAAACTAGAGGTTAACCTGTGGGTAGCATTCAACAATGTTTAGGACAACATATGTGCCAGTTATGAATGTGGGCAGCTTCATTCACTCTGGGTTCTTGTCTGCTGTTGAATTGGCTATGCTGTAGCACTGTCTATAACTGTAAAGCAGGTTTGAACTGTTCAACTAGCGCTAGCATTATAAATAGGCCGATGTACTTTCAATAAGTCAAGTGTAACTTCTGGAGTGGCTACCTACAGTAGCCTTCTGCCTTCTGTAGATCAGAATAGCAATAACAATGTATGAACACGCTGCCACGATGAAAATTACTTCGTGCTGTAACTATGGAGCTGGTACAGTATAGATACATGACATTTACACATGCAGCATGCGTATTTGTTTACAATGATATTGAAGTTATCACTTAGCCTAAGATAGTAGGGGACACTGCACTTACAGGACAAAGATATTCCTCTAATTTTCCGCGAGTCTACGCAAACGGACCAAAAGGCGACGGCAATTATGATATGGCAACGCATGTCAGAGCGTAGGCCTGGTACACATGTACTCCCCTAGCATGCAAAACCTCCCATGTTTTTCTAATTCACATCATTCCAACATTTCCAATGAATTGTCGGCGTCTTCCTGAAACATACGGTCACGTGACGCATCGAACGTTTTCCATTGGTTCCCGCGAAAGCCCTTGTGATTTTTGCTTCCAATCAGAAGCGAGGGTGGCTTTTGAGTCTGGACCAAAACATAAATGCAGGATACAAAATTGATAAAGATGTTTATAATGTTCTAGCCGACAATTTGTTTATATATTTTTCTCATTATTCAAAATAGAACGCAAAGCATATGGTTTTCCAAGACAGTTGAATGTTCAATAGTGATATATTCACTCTTAAGTGAATATATCACTATTCAACTTCAAGGCTATCATATCCCAGATTTTTTAATTTCTGAAATAAGTAAACATTACACGTGATCAGATCTTGACCATGAACCACCAATTTCATTACATTGGATCCCATAGAATGTTTTCAAACACATCAAATCTGAGTGGCCAAGAGACAATAAATCTTAAACATTAAGGTCAAATCTGGAATTTAACAAGCAAACAAAAGGGGGGATTGAGTTACTATGGTTTCCAGCCCAGGTCAACTGTACCATACAGACCATGTGGTGCAGACTTTTATTCCACCAAAATGCTTTAAGACTGAAGACAGGTGTTCGGTATGCTATTAAGTGTTTGTTTTTTGTTTTTTTGCATGGTTTGGGGATAGGTGTTATTACAGAGTACAATGTCCATGAATATTCCACTGAAGCACATAATAGACACCTATCTCAAATAGACAGGCCTAACAGAATAAAAATAAGTTGAAGCTCAAAATGACTTTGGGCCAATGTGGGATTCAGAAAAAATCCATTTACTTTTTAAATTATTTTTAAGTGTTATTTTTAAAGTATTTGACTTGTTAAATGTCATACTGCTCTGACTGTGTAGAGTGTAAAGTGTCACACAGGTCTGAGTCATCAAAATAACAGTTAACATGAAAAAAGTGAGATATTGTGTCCATTGGCACTTTAGACTAGACGTAATACTGTGACATTTCAGCAAGTTGATGGTTTTCAGTTTCTAGAATACCCCATACTGTAGCTATGGTGACAGCGGTACTTGCACAGTACTCTTTGCACAAAAATGAGTCAAAAATGTTTCACTTACTGTCAAAAGGCTTTGAACCAGCTGGGGTATACTAACTCAGTTTGACAAGTAGATGTTAATGTAAACTAAAACACAGGCTAGTAATCCTCTGGGCCTAGCTCCAACCCCAGACCCACCTTATTATATGGTTCAGCTTTCCTATTTTCCCCAGAACTGTTGGCTATTATGTTTTAATGATTGTTGTTATGGCATTGTTATTGTGGGCCCTGTATTTTCTTATGACAATTTGGTCTCTATTAATTTTTTTCTCTGGAGCCATGTTAAGGTTTATTTTGATTTTATTGAAAAAAGGTAAGTGTAGATGGAATGAGGAATCATTAAGATTGGAAATTTACAAATTGCATGGAAAGGGATTACTTTAATGTGGTATCAACTAATCTATTATTTCTGAAATACACAGTAATCAGATTACAGATTACAATTTAAATGACTAAGTGGTGGATTACTCAGAAGACAATAAAAGGCAAATTAGTCAATAAAGAAATGTCCAACTTCAAATTCCACTAAGGGAAAGTGGTCCAAAAGTCAAATTTGTTGGAGTACTTTAGTGCTTTATATCACTGATTAAACGTCATTGATTTGTGAATCACTTTTCTGTATCTTCAAACCCTGTATAATATGCCTATATAATTGTTAATATCCAGTATGTATATAGCAGGTGGAGATCATTGGACATAGGCAGGAAATTATATATAGATTTATAGATAGACAGACAGACCTTTTCAAAGTATCGTTCGATTCTGTTCATTAATCTTGGTAAGATAGGCTACCACAAAAATACATAGAACAAAGATGAAAAGTGCACATTTAAAAGCTTTATTCACAATAAACAATCTTTACAGAATGTACAGTTTTCAAAAATAAACTGAAACAAGTTTAAACAGAAATTTCCCAAACATCCATGGCATTATTCAGCGATTTTATCCAAAAACTTAAATTTGAGGCACTTATTTCTTTTAAATTCGGAAGACCGATTTATTGCTCAATTAGTTGAATTGAACAAATGACAGTTATTTCTCATGGCTAAGACGAGTGTATAGACCTGTACTGCACATTGAATCCTTGCTCTGGATGTAGGAGAGATCTCGAATCATGCCGGGGAAAGAGTAGTCCAATGGTGGACGCAGTGGAAACGCTGGCATCAGTCCGGATGTCACATATGGTGACATAAAACTTGTTATACCACCACCTGCCGAGGAATAGGCTAGTCGCAAGGGAGTGAAGCCGAAGCGAGGGTTAAGCCCGTACAGACTGTCACCGCCGGCGGGTGTAGGGGGAGCATGGAGCGGGGAGAAGGCAGACTTGCTCCCCATAGTACCCAGTGCGCCAGGCATTCCAAAATTGGACCTAAACGCGTTTGACTGAGCAGACAGAGACATTGCTAAGCTATCCGAGTCGATTTTGTTCTCTTTGGAACTAAGCACAAGTTCAATAGCCCTGACAATGTCACCTTTGCACGTTTTCACCACCGATTCCAGGGTGTCTCGTTTCTGATGGGGGAATATCTTGGCCATGACCTCGGTGGGGTCCCGGTCCTTTGACGACGCGCATCCTGGCGTGCTCAGCTCTAGAGTTGGGTATTCCCTGGGCTTCTCCGACTCGCTGCCTGACTCCAGATCCGAGGAGGACAGCGACCTTGGACTCTCTGTGTGGTCTGAGAGCGGGGATTGTCTGCCACTGTCGTTATCGAACGTAGCATGTGTGTTTTCTTTGCTTGGAGACATCTGGTTCTTGCCGTTTTGAAAGGAGAGTGGAGCGACGGGAGGCGCAAGAAGAGATCTACCCATGAATCCATTGTAGAAGTTGCACTTGCTCAGTTTATCATCTGAAATAGTGGTAGAAGAAAAACAGATGTTTTACATGTTTTGCATCTGCGTAAAATGCTTAAAGTCGGGCTTAGGCCTACAAAAATAGAACATGGAAACAGCTTTATATATTTGAATATATCTGTATCTAGCCTACAGGTTTAGGAAACACCAAATTCTGTTGAATCTATGCAAATAAATCGAATAAAAACAATTAGGCATGGCGTGTCATCTCACCACACCAACTCACCATCTTTTTGGTTGTCCGTTCCGAAAACGTCAAAACTGTGAGTTCTCGGGGCACTGTTCGCAGACGGCGGTACCCCAGTCCCCACGGGCGATGCCATAGTCATTCCCGACTCTCCTCCGGTCCCCGGGCCAGTGTACAAAAACTGGAGCTCCCGGGCCTCGCTCTCCTCCTGAGCCTGTTGCCTCCGCAGCGCCACCTGCGCGGCCATGACCCTTTGCCTCTCCGCTATCAGGGTGCACTTTGCGCACACGCAGTCTCTCCAGCGGCAAAAGCGTTTGTGACCTTTGAGCGCGGAAACCACGCCGTGGTTCCTGCACCTTGCGCACTTCGGGGTGCGTGGGTAGCCCCTCTCCAGGACGGGGGCGCACGCCGCCGCGGCGGCCGCCCGCAGGAACAGAGGAGGAGCGCGCAACATGGAAGGGGGCACCTGCAAACCACCGACCGAGAGAGGAGAGGCGGGGTGCCCGGACAGGCCTAGCGGTCTGATACTGCCGTCCATTACTGTGGGTGCGCACAAGATATCCGGGCCGTCAAGCGCAGCTGTTTAAGTTATTCGGCCTACTTCCAGCGGGTAGTGTCTCTCAACTGCCGCTGGCACCCTGAATTCGTGCGCTTTAAGTGTCTCCACTCCAGGTGGCTTGAGTTGAAATACAACACCGCGGTCACACCCCTTTCCGCTCCAACCCCTTAATACCCTATCGTGTTTATTTGTGCTTTGGTTGAATAGCGGTCTAATCAGCGCTACAAGATTTAACAGAGCCCAGAGTAGACTTTTTAATATAGTTTTACGTTCGGGTTTAGGCCTATTGAGTATACAAAAAGTGGACTTTTATAGCAACTTATTACCATTATTGCAATTTATTTAAAAAATGTTCGATGGGAAATTACACTCACGCTATTGCGCTGATCCTTTTTGCATAGAACCCCCGCTATGTTAAATTGGTACCACAAGGGCCTTATCCGTCAAAACTGGATTTTGAATTAGGTATAAGTTCCCAAGGAACCAAACTAATGCTGTTTGAAAATGGTAAAACAGCAATGTAGCCTCAGGTGAGGTAGATACAATGAGTCCCTCTGGTTGTCTGATAAAGCAATGAATATGCACCATTGAGATGTTCTTAACACTATAATAGCCCTTAAGAGCCGCAAAGCAACAGGCAATTAGCTACCTGGTTATTCTGTTGAACAAATTACCCTGACAAAAGACCCATCTGTCAACAAACACCCTGTGAGAGCAGTGGATAACTAATCACACCTTGTCAAATGTTTCATTCATTTCTCTCAATTCAAACAGGATCCAGTTACATGCAACAGCTTGGCCTACCGTTATTACATGAAAACAACAAAACACAATGTGACAAACACACAGCCGGTCACCAAGGGTGACACATACCTTAAAGGATAATTCTGGCCATTTTCAATGTGGACCTAATTTCCCTATCTTTTCTGATCATACCGATCAGCTCTGACCAAAATGTAATCAATTGTTTCGTTGTAGTGTACTTACGGTCTGAGTTGGCTTGGGTTGCGAGTCTCCAATATAGTCTTTTGGGGCAATCTGCAACTCCAAAAATCAATCCTAAAATTACCCAAAATATGTCCTTTTCAAAATGGATACACTCATCTCCCCACATCCTCAATATCTGACAAATATTCAGCCATAACAGCACTTAGAAATCTGTGTAAACCTTTGTCATAACAAAGCCAAGCAAGAATACCAGCAGCCACCTAATAGTAAACAAGAAATTAAAGTTACCAAAACAAGGAGGTTAGCGTGAAACAACCAAACATCAAAACTGCACAAGTTAGGTATGTCTTGTGATATTTTTTAATTGTACGTATTTAGAGCCATGTGTCATTGCAGGATGAGTGTAATCATTTTGCAGTGTGCACACTTGCATAAGTGTGTAGCCTACCTATGTGAATGCACTTGTATTTACTGTACTCATGCATCGTTGCTTTGACAGTTAATCAAATGTTAATTATAATAAAAGCCCCGGCTATTAGTGGCCTGATCACCTGTTAATATTTTAGTTCAAACGTCGCTGATCTCTCCATGCTTTCCCTGTAGTTTTGACTCTACTAGGCTACCTCTGAATAATACATGTGGGCTAAAGAGGCTTCCTATGGATGGAAACACTCAACCCCCTTGTGACATTTTACTGAGATAATGATCCCCCCAAGGTTATCTCAGAGGGAGGACTGCTACAGCCAAGGAAAAAAATACCTTGTCCTAATAATACCCAATTATTTGATTTAATAAAGACTCATGTATCATTAGTCACCAATACTATTGCTTGGCTTTATACATATGGTTATGTACTTATAGATCGGTTATATGGTGCAACTTTCGAAAACGTAGAAAGTGGTGAATTGATTTGCACGTACAGTAACCTGCGCAACTCCAGCCTGTCTATTCCTTGTTTCCTCACTTTTCTTTACTTCCTCCATCCCCCCATCTCTCTCTCTCTCTCCGTCTGTATCTCTTCCTTGCACGGTTGCCCACTCCATCAGTCCCCGAAGGATGGATCTTATCAGCAACACGCCTGCCATCAACTGTGGGTACCTACCGGGTTTGGGGAACTGCATTCACGCATGCACACACATGCACACATACAAACACGCATGCACATGCTTACTAAAACACAGACGTCTGTGAACACAAACGCAAAGGGAATATACTGCTACACACACGCTCGCACACACACACACACACACACACACACACACACACACACACACTCGCTGCGCCGATGGGTGCAGGCATTTGTCGTAACAAAAACATCCAGATAATCACTTGTACAGAAGGGGCTTTGCAACCCTTGAGAAATAGCAGATCCGCTATTTGCAGAAAGATGTTCCAGAAGGATTGGGCCTGAGGAAAGGGCTGTAGAGGTACGGTACAGTTGTAGAGTATAGCACCGACACAGAGATAATCGCAGACGCAACCATCAACATTGGACTGCATGTGCCAGAAAGAAGGCGGAGCTACACGCTGGGTTTTATCACTTCATCCATTGTGAAGTGGAATTCAGGGCTCTGGATTTGCGGCTGGCAAGATTTACCCAGGCCCATTAAGACGCTGTCACCTGGCTTTTAGTTTATATGGACCAAGTAGAACCTTCTCATGCATGCAGGGAGTGGCTGGAGGCAGAAGGACGTCAAAGCTTTATGTGTTTGTCTAGATGTGTTTAGGTGTTACGGAAGATGTGTATCTGCAACTATACTGATCCCTGGGAAAAGGATGAATTTTAGTCTTATACTTTAATTAACCAGATAAGTAAAAAAGGCAGAAAATCTGTTTGCGTAAGCCTCTATGCGTTTGATATTGAATACAGCTGTAGCTGTTTAAAATGTCTTTATGGGATATCGGTTTCACTCCAAGACGGCTCCACCTTGAGGTCTTTCATCTTTATTTCACGGTGCTGTAAGCAGACAAAACTGTGCATGGGACTACAGAAAGAAAGAAAGAAAGAAAGAAAGAAAGAAAGAAAGAAAGAAAGAAAGAAAGAAAGAAAGAAAGAAAGAACGAAAGAAAGAAAATGATGACTTTCGTCTAATTATTAAAGGAATCTTTAGCACTGATTGTTAAATTACTATTTCAGTTCTATTTTTACCACCTCAATTACAAAAAGTGAGCAGGCTGAAGGATTAGCTGGGATAAGTATAGTTAGAGTAGATATGAGCAGACAGTGTCTTAATTTTGTCTTCTTAACAGATCTGCTCATGTCAGATACGGTGTTTCATCACAACCGTGTGCGTCTCAGGACAGGGCTTTATCAGCCCAGATCCTTATCTGAAGCAAGGTGGCTGCTTATCTACTCACACATCTCACAAAACCTGATTATGTCTCCTACTGACAGAGGAAAGGAGAGAGGGAGGGAGACAGGATAGGTAAGAAGGTAGGGGAAATGGACTCCTCTCTGGAGTCAGTCTGCAAGGTGATGTAATTCAGTAATAATTCGCACAAGTATATATTGTAACATTGTCTTGTGCTGTATATGTGAATGCCTTGCATGGCTCTGCTATTTTTTTTTTTTTTTTTTAAGATATTAAGACAAGGAACAATGCACAATGCATTAAAATAATTCTATCCTGCTGTAACCGAACTCTGAATCGCACAATCTGAGGAAACTGCCCCGGCATGACTTTGACACGGGAACGTTTCAGCGCTCGCAACGCGCACGTTTGGAATCAAGACCCGAGCATTGTTCCTAAACGGCGCTCAAGTTACCGCAAAATACCCTCTCTTTTAACGCGTGAAGGGTCTCGGCCTCTTGGTGTTTGCTTTCTCATCAATTACCCCGCTTGCATGCCCCTTGTCACTCAAGTGCCACACAGTAGCCCCCCCCCCCCCCCCC
>OMKK01046677.1:20051-35749 GCA_900302305.1 Polymixia japonica
TGACCGCCAGTGATGGCCATCAGGTCATTCGGGTTGCCGGCTGGGTGATTAAGTGCGACACTGACATTCAGCAATGTTCATTTTCCCCTATAAACGTTGATATATGTAGTGTTGTACATGTATCGTGGCGTTTCTCAGACTTTTGTACGCGCCGTTTTTGGAATGCCGCTCTTCGCTTTGTTTAATATTGTATCTCTGCGCACGCGTCGCCGCGCAGACCGAGCTGCGTTCCGTTTGATGCGCGGCCTCTCTGGAGTTCAACGAGGCCCTTCACTTTAAGAAAGCTTTCAAGATAGTTTCCCTCTGATTTTGGTTTTTTACACGAAGGGATGTCGAGCATTGCATCTTTGTTGGAGTTTGATGTCTCTGTTTGAAAGCCCTGGTTAAAGCCTTTGCTGTCAAAAGGTTCTCGCTCCACTTTCTTTTCCTCAAACTTTGCCTCAAAATGAGTTGAAGAAAATGTTTGACAGCAGAATATTAAAACAAATGGTGGTATTTTAGATAGTAGGCAATGTAAGCGATTCACACGATGAGATCGTTCCTCTATATTTTCAGAATATCAAAACTATGATGAAACTCCAGATAATGAATTCTTCACTTAAAATGGATATATTGTTTTGGAAATGTACTCTTCAACTTGCAGTAAAATGGCTTGGGCTTTAGGGTTATGTATTCCACCAACAGGACAGGCATATTATTTACCAGGCCAGGCAGAGAGGCAGGAACACCGTATTGCAGTCCTGCACACACCTGTGCATATGAATACATGGGACAATAGATTTTGTTCCAATTATTCGCCTGTGCCTGGGTGTCTATATATCCTGCTATCTCTAGTAATCTTCTAGTTCACCATTCAATATTCCTCCATTCACTATCTCTGTCGTTTTCTCTGCCTCGCACACCTTTATTGGTGGTCTGAGCCAGGCAGGCATCCATCAGGGTCCCTTACTTAGCCCGGCAATGCCTCAGTGCCAGTGAACAATGGCAGGCCAAATAGAGCCAAGTTTGCTCCTAAGGCTTATGTGTACGTGTTTTGTGTGAGTGTCAGTGTGTGTGTGTGTGTGTGTGTGTGTGTGTGTGTGTGCATGTGTGTGTGTGCGGATATGTGCACTCACACATGAACATTTGAATCGTGTATACTACATTGCATCATTTGCATCTAAGAAAATGCACGCTCACCTTTTCAGTGGTCTGTATGTGTTGGCTCAGTGTGTGTGTGTGTGTGTGTGTGTGTGTGTGTACGATTCTGTGTGTATGCATGCATGTGCCTGAGGGATAGGGAACATTAGTAAACTGAAAGGTTCTGGTCAGGTGCCAGTGAATGCAAACTCCACTGTCCAAACAGGTTAAGATCGAGCCCAAGAGTTTCCCATTCTACCTTGGCATGGCAACACTCTCTGTTTGTTTCCTGTCAATGAAGCCTCTTTGTTTAACGATACACTTACAAGCAGAGCTTTGCAGCTTAACAATGCATAACTTCGTGGCAGATGAGCAAAAGCCCCTGTGAGGGATTTAAAGAGTCAGGTTTCTAAGGACTCTTTATTCATAAAAAAGTGACACTTGACAGAGCACCAAAGAAAGCATTAACCAGGAAATGGACTTGCTAATGACAGCGGGAATGTAAGCGAAGAGTCCTCTTTTAACAGTTTGTAAATATGAATAAGCACTTTAAAATCTCTATACATTCAGTGGTGGACAACGACCACCAAGATTTGTGAACATGTCACAGGTGATGGCTACTATTATTTTGAAGGTTATGAAGATTTTCTCTATTTGTCTATTGCGTCTGTCCAGAATATTTTGGACAGTATTTTCATCTCACAGAAAGATTTAGTGAAGAAATAAAACTGTTTTTTTTACCACTAAAGTTGTAAACAGTTCAATAAGAAGGAGCCACTACATTTCTTGAACGAATTCATCAATTTTGATTAAACCATTTATAATACTTTGACGTGTCACACTGCACTCAAACCACTCTAACCCATGCACATTACAAACAACAACTCATGAAACAGAGACCTGCTGTCCTCACCCTCCCATATACAAGTAGTTAAACAAACAGACCTCCAAAGTATTGTTTACTGGGCTTTGAGTGAAAGGACATCTCATCTGTTTCAGTGGGAGAGGATCCTGGTAAATTTCTATTTGCTAAAGAGATTTCCTCAGACACAGGTGGCCCCAAGTGCCTTCAGATTTGTTAAACTTTCAAATTTTAAAGACATTGCTTACCATGCTCATTGTACAGTAAAACAGATATCTTATTATATTATACCTATACATTTATACATATAGATATATACATTTTGAAGCCTGAGATAAATTGCACAATAATTAAGTCTTAAGGTAGTGTCTGTTTGGAGGCAATACCTGTGACCAACGCTTTGGTTAACAAACTCCTGGCCTTTATGGTCATTCTGGCCTTCATGGAGAAACCTCAAGTTCAGAGCTTTTATTCTCAACAAGGGATTCAAGCTGACTCTTTCTTTTAAGAGAGTAACAGAGGCTACAGTCCTTAAGAGGCTGAATGAACTGAACTGAACTGAACTAAAATAAAGCAACAGGCTTAGATAATATACCTGGCAGGTTCCTAAGGGATGCCGCAGAGTGCATTACTCCTGGTGTAGCCCGTTTAATCAACCTCTCTATATAGCAGGGGAAGGTACCCACTGATCTCAAGAGTGCAAGAGTCATTCCTCTCTATAAGAAGGGTAATACGTTTGAGAAAGGAAATTACAGACCAGATTAAATTTTAAGTGTTCTGTCCAAAGTTATTGAAAAGATCATATCTTAACATTAACAAATCATGTGAACATATCATATGAACTACAGTCAGGATTCAGACAGTCCCATTCCACTTTTATACTTAACAGACCGCATCAGAAAGGAGGTTGATGTAGGTAAGTTGATGTAGGTAAGATCTAGTATACCGTAGATCATGGTATACTAGTATCTAAGATAAAGGCCATGGGTTCAGCAATTTGGCCATTCAATGGGTCACCTTTCACAAATAGTGAATGTCAATGGGACACTTTCTGAAGGTACAATTATAATTTGTGGGGTCCCTCAAGGGAGTGTTTGGCAACAATTCGGCTCTTCTCGCATCGCATAAAGATGTAGCCGTTGTGGAAAAGTCTTTGAGTGATGAGCTTCGAAGAGTCGGGATTTGGCTCTCTGATATCAAGCTGTCTCTTCATTTAGGGAAAACAGAGGCCATCCTTTTTGGATCCAGAATAAAACTCGGAAAGTCCCCGAAGTTGAAAGTAAAGATAGGCGAGAGAGTTATCTTAGCTAAGGACACAGTGAACTTTCTAGGATGCACACTAGATAAACATGGGGAGGCCATGGCTCTGAAAGCCCTCACTAAAATCAGTCAAAGACAGTTTGCCAAGAAAAGCAGGATTGTTGGATAGATCAAAATTTTAGCCTTTAGCCGGATCATTAGTTCAATGCCATTTCGATTATGCTAGCACCTCCTGGTTTAACATCAAAAATAAACTTCAGACCACCCAAAACAAGCTAATCAGGGTTTTGTCAAAATCAAAATCAAAGACCTTTTGTCTTGGTTTCCAGTTGAGAAAAGAGTTATTCAAATCAAGTTGGGACTTACTCACAAAATTGTCCACAACTCTGTCCCCAAATATCTACCTATTTTAATTGCTTCAGAGATAACCATAACTATGCAACAAGACGCTCTGCAACAGATTTTATCCTACAAGAGATCCATGGGCAAAAATACCTCTTTATACACAGCTGCAACTGAATGGAATAAACTTCTAGTATCTACTAACCCATTACAGTCTTTTTCGTTTCTTTTTTCCATGTGTTTTTGAATGGATTTTGTACATGCACTTGCCAGTCTTGCAATTGTGTCTTTTAAACCCTCTACGGTTTTTTAATGTATGTGATGACTGTCTCCAGGTGAAGCAGTATTATATGTATTTTGGATTGTCAAATAAATCTGTCTATCTACCTTATAAGAAGTACAAAATACGTTCTGACACACAATCCTAGACTTATCGTAGATCCAGAGTTTACTGTATCCTTGCTGCAATACGTGGCCACACTGGGGCAATCTTAAACATTTCCAGATTGCAACAACCGTGTTAAAAACGCAGGCGACCGTTGAGAACAAAACTACAAACAAGACAGGGGGAAGCAAAGCAGAGGTACAGTAGCAAGAAAAAGGTAAAGGTGCTATCAGATGGACTCTGAGGAGAGGGAGAGACATCAGCGTTGTGCATCTCTGCCAGGGTGTTATGGGAAAATATTTCAGACTTGCAACAGACAATAACAGCTTGGAAATTGTTAAACATTGTGTCTGATAGCGAAGGGTATCTGCAAACAAATCAAGACATGAGTTGCTATAGAGATCAGGAAACAAAAAGGATTTCAGTGGAGTGGGAGGATTTTTTTTGTCTGTATACGTGCTCTTTGTTAAAGGGTAGCTTATTTTAAATATGTGTGATTTAAATATTTACTTTTTAATGACATCAAGGGAAATTTGTAATTTGGTCTTATTTTGTGTATCCAAAAAGGAATATTATTTTATAGTAAACTAACCATTTATGAAAGAAAGAATTAATGATTAAATGCCCAAAGAATGGATCAGAAGCAGAACTGCTTTAAAGTTTTTTTTGCTCACAAATTTTGTAAGCCTTAAAAAAAACGTCGTACTTTCGTTCACTCTTTGCCCCCATCATACCAAGAAAGTCATCAAGCAAGTCGTCATGTTTCACATCGAAACTATCCATTTCTCACCAAGGCAACCACTGAGCCGTGTTAAATCTGTTACAGTCGACAGTCAAGGACACAATGTTTGTTTTGACTATACGTCATTTAGGTAATGCTGTTCTTCTTAACTTATGCATACTTGGCCTGGCGTGCGGTTAAGTTAAGGTGCCCAAAAGTCTGAGGAAAATACATATCTAGTAAGCCACACTTCACAGACTCTGGTAAAATAATCATCTGGCAACTCTGTGTGATGTTTTTCGACACCTTTTTGAAGCTAATTAATTAACAGCATGCCTACTTTGGAGTCTTCAGGAGTGGGAAACGAATACATATGAGCCCCATCCTGGCTCGGTGTTAGAATCACCATAATATTGATTCAAGGTTGAGTTCTTAAGTAACAATTCAAATGAAAAATGCACGTTGCTCCTGTTATTTTGGGCAGTTTAGCGTTTAAATTTGAACACGTACAAGTTTCTCCCCAAGCAAGAAAGCAAGAAAGAAAAGACATTCCTGATAAAGTCATTAAGAAGCAAATCCTAGTACTGTTCCATTGACAGTAATTAAAAAAGACTTTGAGGGCACAGTGGTAGTACCGAAGGTGATTTTAAAACCATTTTAAGCCCATTTTGGTGTGCAAGGTCATTAGCTCGACAATGAAATACTGTTAAAGCTTATTTGAATGTTAAAACTAAAACTAATTAAAATCCACAGTTTAATTCTCCACATTACTGTCAGTGAGACAACTCGTTTGGGTTTGTTTCAAGAGCTACACCGCAGACAGTTTAGGTGGTAGACTTATATTGGGTGCAGCCAACAACAAAATGAGGACATTGCTCAAAGTTTTAGTCATTATTAGCAAATCTAAAAGTGCGCCAGAAAAAATAGAACATCACATAACATTATAAATGTTAATATTGGTTCTAGTGCAACGATGCAGTGCTTAAACCTTTTTTTTCCTCTTTTGATACTTCACCACAACAAAAACTTAAAAAAAAAAAAAAAAGGCTTTCACCTCTGGTGGATCAATACAGAGTAATATTGGAATGATATACAGTAAAACATTGTTCTCCGAAGTTCTCCAGCTTGGTTCCAATCTACACCCAATCTGTCCTCTCTCGCTTGATAGATGAGCACTTTAGAGATAATTTTCAAGCTGCCTTCTGAACTGTGCCAGAGAGTGTCTCGCCATTTGAAATCCTCCGGGGACAGACATTGCTTCTTCAGACTTTGCACTGCACTGCAAGACATCAGTGAAGGTTGCGCATTTTAAGGCAGGTTTGTTTCCTATATACACCGGTGCTATTGGAACCAAACCCTAGCAACAAGCATCTAAAGGGACTGACACCTGGATTTGGTTCAAAGCCATTGGGGAGCCGTAGCCAGTCAGGTACAGAGACAGAAGAACAGATAACAATGAACACTGCAGTCTATTCAGAAGTATAGACTGCAAAATGCTGGTTGCATGCAGATCTAACCCAGATAAAGAATAACACAAAATACAGCGTTGACCACAGGTGTGAACAAAGCATGATGCTTCAAAAACATTTAGAAATGAGGGAGCCCTGGATCTCCGGGGGAACTTTTTGAAGACCACTCTTAAAACGAAAATAAAACTAAAAGATAAATGGGATCTTTTATCAGTTTAGATGTATAATTATGCAACTCAAGTCCCAACGTCAATGCGGGCATTCGATTTTAAGAACTGCAACCTTGAGTTCACAGGCTTCAGTGAATTTATCTGATCACGAGGCCCACAATTTGCAAAACACTGCTTATCCTTGGTGTCTCTATGATAAAGATCCATTTCATGAAGCTTTGGACAGTGTGAGAAAGTACTCCACCTTATTTGAAGTTTTAAACTGTTTACAAACCCTATGAAGCTCAAAGCATAGGGATTGGTAAGTCGTTTGAACATGATGAAATCAATCCAGCATTGCTTATATTAGCACAATGCAAACGTATTTTTTCATAATAAAACGCGCCTGCGTTGCTCTGTGTTGATCTAGAAGGGCGATTACCATCAGGAGTTATGCATCAACGCTGATCAAATTCAATCATAAACACACAGCACAATTAAACAAGGGGCAGGGGACTCTGCTATACCTAGGACTAAAATCCTAGCAGAACGCTAAACGCAACATAACAAGACAGTGAAGGAGAGGAAACCACTAAAGTGCACTGCTGGCGTACGAAGAGGTGTGTGTGGAGGTTGTGACAGTTTGGCAGCGTCTTGGCGGTGGATTAAGCCTCGGGGCATTTAACGTACACTAGCTTTTCCTTACAAAGTAGCTTCTGGTAATTAGAGCAAGGCTTAGTGTTCCAGTGATGAACAGGTATGTGTGTTTATTTAAGATGGGGCTTGGCTCTCCCTTAGCTAGTGCTGGCGTTGGTGAAAAGGTTCAGGCTAGCTGAACTGCGGTTGTTTATTGGGGATGCCCAGTCCGCACGGCATGTCCGGCAACTGTCGCCGTTTCCTTGAGTGTCGTCAAGACGTCGCCGGCAAACCGTCACCTGACCCCCTTTCCATGAGTCGACCAGGGTCACACCAGGGTCGGGTGAGGTGTCAGAGGAGCTTCTAATTTTGGGATCGGAGCTTTAATGAGAGGACAAGAAAACCTGCTGGTGTGAACAAGGGAGGATGGCCCCACAGGCGAGCCGTACGACGAATGGACACAAAGGACAGCTTAGAGGTCCTCTGATGTCACCCTTGTACCAGCGGAGGCGCTCGTTGAAACTAAAGAGCCTCTGTTTTGTTTCTTTTGTGTGATTCTTGTCAGAACCCTCCTTCTTCTATAATAATGAAGTCTTTCACACGTGATTAACCTCGCCATGGCCTTTCTTTTACAAGCAATAACCTTGGTGCGTAGGACGTGCAGTTCATCACCTTTATGACTACCTTTATCCATTCACCCCTGAGGGGACGCAGAGATATAATGAAATATAATAAAGCCATGATATGAAAACAAGAGCCACAACTATATGGGTCTCAGTAAAGCATGCAATACTTTTAAACACATCACACAACATCACGTTGTTGTAGTTATCCCTTTATCCTCTTAAGATAATACACATCTCCTCGTTTTTCACAAAGTAGAAGGATTTTGTGCTCATGCTGAAATTTGACGATTTTGTCTCCGGTTTTTCCTCAAGACATCATCCCCACAGGTAGACAGGGGGTACTAGTCCCAAAAGGGATGACTATCCCCTGAAGGGAGAATTGTTTTTACCCCAGCTGTGTTTTGCTTGAGCTGCCAACGTGTTAGTCTGAATCCTGCTTTGTCAAATCAATGCCTGGTCTTTGTCTTATTAAGGACAACCTTGTTTCCTAAAGCAAGCAGGGTGCTTTAACCCCCAATGAGGGAAGCAAGCTGAGATCACCCCTTACAACAAAACAACACACCTCCACACCAAAGCAGCACGACACTTCCTCAACCAGTAAATGAGATGAAAGCTTAAACCATGAAAACTGTGTTTTCAAAAACGTCTGAAGCCTTGCTTCCCTGCTAGCACTGAAAAAAGATGGGCTGTTCACCTGTAACAAAAGCCGAACACAACAGGGAAAAACATCAAAGTCTCATTTTGGTGGAAGAAACACCTATATTTGTTAGGCGGTGGCCATGGAGTAAAATACAGGTGAGTTTTCAAGTAATAGCACGCTGCTGGTAATCGCTACAGTTAATTTGTGTGGTTTACTTTTAGATCCATATAGTGATACCGTTCATTAGATAATGTAAAAGCAAACTTTTACCACCAACAGGAAACTGAGGCTCCCTCTGCTGTTGTGTGTATTTTGTTGGTGCGTTTTTAGCAACGGTATTAAAAGTGAAAAATGGAAATTATATTAATAGTTAATTAATAGTTATAGTTAGTTAATAGTTAATAGAAATTATTAATTAATAGTTCAAATTTTAACTGTTATAAATCATTTCTACTTTTTCCAAAATGGTTATGCTATTATCTGCAACTATATTACATTTATATTTATTAATTTATATAGATGCATATACTTATTTATTATTGAACTGTTAATTAACAATTATTTTCCATGCAACACTTTTCTCATTTGTTAGCTATTTTGTTGATAGTGGTGGATAGTTATTATTAAGTTATGAATTTAAGTTTGCATTACTTAATTCATACGTTATGTATACGAATTGATGGCATGTACTTAATTACATGAACTTGATATTTGTATACTTGTGATTTTGTATGCTGATGACACATTAAGGCATTCCATGTAGGACCATTGACAAACATCATATTCATGCCCAGCTGAGGGTTGAATTCTACACCACAGGAGTAAAACAAATTCCTGAATGATTTTGACAACAGTAGAGGTTTTGTTCCCCATCCACAGGTGGATTTACCTGACTTTCTGCAATACGATAGCTCTATTGCACAAGTATAACTACAAGGAACAAGTTATGGGTAGTAAGGTGTGAAATTCTTTGAACAACATCCTCTATTGTGGTCCTTTAAATAAACAATGCACTAAAAGAAATTGGAGAGTCAAGGTAGCAAAAGGCCAGAGCTCACAACTATAGGTCACACTGAGGGCGTAATATAAAGTTACACTCTAAAGATGTTGACAAATCATATACCTTTATAACCTTACACAGCTAATAACGGGCTTTATAAGGGTGAAGTCTTTCCACTTATAATTAAAAAACATGAGACTTACAAATGTAATGAATGGCATTTAAAAACATAACTTTGGCAGCAAGTTATTCGTATTAATACACTAGAACAGGATGGGTTTTTTGAGCTTGCTCAAGAAGATGTCTTTCATTAAGACTAGAATGAGTCAGAGGATGTCTAACCGCCAGGTTGAAGTGATGTTGAGATTGTGTTTCTGTGGGACAGCATGTTTATTTTAGAACAATTATACAACAGAAAACCTCTATTGCTGTCATTTACATTGTTCCTTTGGAAAAACTGTATGTACTAACGGTCATATGTGATCTATCTGTTACCCAAGTTGTAAGCCATAGGGCATTACTGACTAGTGAGATGAGGTGCACAATTTAGTCTTTGTGAATTTTTGCAAGCAGACCGCTTGACATATTTGTGCGTTCCACCGACATTCTAACCCCCAACCAGGTCTCTTAAACATGGCATAACATAAACAGTTGGATAGCAAACTCCAGAATTCCAACGTGTCATGTTCATGATCTCACTGCGGAATTGCGATGGTTTAGGGGGTAAATTGTCCCACGTAATCAGATTTTGCCATGCACCTGAATGTTTACCGAATGGACTGCAGTGATGTGTGAGAGTCAGAATGCAGTACATTCCCCATTTTAAGTGGCGTATGTGGGTGTCAGGTATGTGATAACAACTATAAAACAATGCTAATCTGAATTAGAAATCCACCGAGTATTTAACATCTCATCGCAATATATTAGTAATGCTGACGAAACTGCTCGAATGGTACGTACTTGACGCATTTTGAAACTGGGTGCTCCGAGAACTCGTGTCCTCAATCATCCTGAGAATACGTTTTGCTAAACACTGATTAAAAGTCATTGCCATCCATCTTATAATATGCAGTGTCATAATTTGGGATTATCTACGCAACTGGGGATCAGGGGATTTCCACCTAATGAATAATTCACGACTCCGCAACTAACGGCGACAGATAAACCTTTGCTCGTGTAACTGCACGAACACTTATAAACACTTAGTAGTCGACTCAACAGCGACGCGGGCCTGGATTGCGTGGAAGTCAATCTCGTCGGTTTCTACAACGAAATGTGACATAATTAAACCTCCAAACAACGAGAGCAATAACGGGCATATCACTCACTGCCACTACTTGGTCCTGCGCGCAGAAGTGACAATCCGCTCAAGCCGGTTTGACAGCTGTTGTGAGCGGACCTGTAAACGTGAGAAAGGTTCCACATTTGTTCTCCGTGGTTGAGTTTTAATTCACTCTCTCAACTCCCAGCATGTCTCTATTCCTTCCACCTCAGTGTGCTCTTTGGCCAGCTCTCTGTGCTTAGGTGACCGCATATTGGTTCGGGCACCCATTGAGGGCTCTATTTTCTAGGTGATTAACTCTGAAAAACCGACGTTGTAATCCCTAAATGTTTCCCCTATGTTTTAGGAAGGGTTGAACTAGCTGAGCCCCAGGGAGCGCTGCTTGCTTGTACGTCTGTCACACTGGGCATCCTGAGCCGTGGGAGGAGCAGGATTTTAACAGGCGTAGAGATACCCTGGGTCTTTGGGAGCAGGCCCGACCAGATCTACAAGAGCCCGGCCAACCTCCTGTCAATCTGTCAGACCGAGAACACACAATAACCTCGGAAAGGTTTATGGTTTTAGTCACATACTTGAGATTTTAATTAATTTCTGTGATTAAAACACCTGGAGGTAAATGAGGAGGGAAAAGCAATTTGTGGCCCAGATCAGGGTTGGTGACTTATATTGAACACCTATATATTACTTCTATATCACGCTCTATCGCTGAATTCAGCACTTGCCATTTCAAAGGAATCCCAGTGATAGATGCATTTACAGACGGCCTCGTCGCTACTTTCGCGCTGTCAAACAAGTCTCTAGTGTGGGATGATGTATCTACGCTTCCTCTGCCAAGACAAGCCAATTTGTCTGAGTCAATTGGTTGTTTATTTATTTGTTCATTGTCTGACACTGCTGGGTTTTTATTCATTCATTTATTTATTCTGCTTCCCCCCCACTTCTAATGACAAAAGTAAAGAAGACTTATAAGAAGTCTTAAAGACTTAAAGAAGTTTATTTTTGTATCCAATAGGGCTGAATTCTGCTATTACTTAGTAAAATAATTTGACCTTATGCAACATTGACACTTGAATGTGTTAGCTTGTAAAGAATGCTAGATACAGTTTTTTTTTGCATTTGTTCTGCAGCAATATTTTGGAATTTTTAGAAACCATTAAAAGTTTGTAATTTCCTTAATGAGCTGTCCCTCTTTACCTGGAAAAAATGAGCAATGTCATCTCTGGCAGTGATTCCATTATGCTTCATTGTGATTGGCTGCAGATAAGGACCACCACCCACATTAGTGCTCAGGTAATTATTTGGATTTCTAGGAGCAGGTGGTGATGGAAGCAGGAGTATCCGTGATCAGACTCCTGAATATCTCTAGATAAACATCAGGGACTCGGAGACACACCGACATCAGCCCCTGCCAGGCTCACCAGGAGCCCCCATATCTCTCCACAATGCCCCCAACCTCAACCCACCTTGCATTCAAAACACACTATACAACATGTTATAAGAAGATCTGGGATAGCAGCGTAGGCCAAGAGCTCAGGGAAAATACTATACTCTTCTCTGGGTTATGGCTTGTACCAGCATAAGAATAAAGTGGTGTCTCTCAAACTGGGACCACCCCATTGTTGCTGGTCCAGGGGAAAGTAAGGCAGAGCATGGGTTTATACTATAGAGGTCTGTCATAGGTAAGAAACTTTGTGTAGAAATCAATTATAGGAAATGTTGGAAAGGTCAGATAGATAAGATATATCTTGTGCAAAAAAGAACATCTTTTTCTGGACAATTTGGTTTATAATGAAGAAACAAATAAAAAACTCGGATACTAGTAAAACCCTCTTTTGTACTGTATGTTGACCTTCAAGTGACAGGCCACCTGAAAAACTATAAGCCCTTGACAGTTTTACTTTGACTTGTTGGCAGACAATGGACATACGTGACCAAAATCATTTCTATCTTAATCATAACATCTTCCCTTCTCTCTCTCCTTCTCTCTCTCTCTCCTCTCCCTCTCTCTTTCTTTCTGTCGATACGTGTGTTTTTGAGTCATCGCAGATAAGGCTAGTTTTCACACTGAATCAGATCATCGGATGATCTGCTCCCCTGCAACATGCATAGTTCGGGATGCTTTTCTCCCTCCAGAAATTCCGCTCAGATATAATCCCACCAAGCCCTCGGGTCCACAGGACTACAGTAGGTGTAACCTGCCAGGTAGCAGTGGTGTAATACCATGTTGCAGCAAGGGAGATCCAAAAAGGCCAAAAGATGTCCGTAACTTTCCATCGCCGTTGAGTGTTTGAACGACAATTCCCAGAGTTCAGTTCGAAATCGCCATGTCTGTCCGCTCCGACGGTCGCTCTCCTTTTATTTTTTTTTAAAGGTTTTCCTTCCTCAAAACGACACACTTGTTTCTTCTTTGGAATACGGTTCAGTTGCTGAAGATAGCATTTGCCTTTTCTTTGTTTTTTCAGCCGTTGTATTTGACTCTTTGATTTTACTCAACTTCCAATGCGCAGAACCACGAAATGTCGCCACCGACATTTCAGTTCAGTTCGTTTCAGTTCAGCATGAAGGAGGAATGCGGAGTAATCCATCGGACAGGACTGGGTTGAGTCATCATTGTGAGAATGATTGATATTAGTGATAATAACAAAAATAGGATTTTTTTTTAACTGAAAAAAGTTACGGAAGCCATCTTTAAATTCACACATCTCGAGATCACCTTCCTTCAAACCTCTGATCCAGGAAAGGTTCGTGGAGCGTGCGTGATTGTTTTTTCCAGCGACGCCCTACTTCCCCGATCACACCGGAGGGTTGCCCAGCACAAGTGCAACAACAGCTGGGGGTTACGCGCCTTTCTCAAAGACGAGAGAGATATAACATCGCATAAAAGCCAAGCTGTTGACATCTACTATGGTAATGCTATCTCATCAATACCTCTGTGCATTGACAACACAAAGCCGATGGATCGTTCTCATTTCACATGCAAACAGCAGCAGCAACAGCATTGAAAACAAGAGACAAGAATAGTTGTGTCTTTGTTGCAAAAAAAAAAAAGCGGCCTCGACTACCTTGGGATATGTGGAAATGGCTCCTTCAGGGCACCAGTACTCCATCTTGCCTTCAGTCATTAATTAGGTCTAATCAACACCACAGGGAAAAGTTGCTGTCAAGACTAATTAGCCAAAATGGCGCTTCTGTAATAAGAAACAAATGAACAACAACCGTTAACTGTAGCAGCTTGCTCCATACTTTATGACTCATTCAATCCCAGTGGGATAGATTTTTGGAGCAGACTCTCTTCAGAATTTCATTAAGCACTTGATTATTGTTTTGAGAGAATATCTGCACTTTACAGTAAGACTCAGTAATGGGGTTTTTTTTGAACGATAAAATAACTCTGCATGGAGACTTGTATTTTCAGAAATGGTTTGAACTTAGTTATGCAATATCGAATGCAAAACTGTAGCAATGTATTTTCCATTGCAATGTAGATTGTTAAAAAAAAAACCGCTAAACTACATTTTTAAGTTGACGCTCCCAACACACACACGCACACGCACGCACGCACGCACACACACACACACACACACACACACACACACACAGATCATAGTAAGGGCAGGATCAACCAGTTGGCAGCTGCTGGTTTGGCAGTCACTGTGTGAAAACACTGTGTTGAGTAGTAGATAGTAACAGCAATTTAGTTTGAAATCCACTATTTCTTGCCCACAATAGATAGAGAGGGACACCAAAATGTGAGAACAGCCCTTGATAGGCCCAATAATCTATTATCTGGATACATAAATAGTATACATGCAGCCCAAGTGTGAACAGGGAAATGTTGAAACAATGCAAGTATGAATGGTGAGATTGTCTACAAGGTAAATGCTAAAGAGTTTTGCATAAGTAGAAGAAACTAGATTTGGGTGTGTTCAGTAAAGAGTAAGTACAATGAGACAGTAACTGTGAAAACTGTGGAACCATTAAAGCATGATTTTCAACTTTAAATCCTCTTTTTTTCTGGAAAAATTTAGGCTATCTACACAAGTTATATATGAATATAATGTATTTATTATATACATAATTCATTTATAATGAAATCATGCATTATGCACTGAACCCTTATAAAGGATTTAGAGGCCCCATATCATGGCTCCTCCGTTAACAGGCATAGCTAGCTCTGCATAATTATTATTTATCTCTTGTGGTCTCAAACAATGCTAAAAAGGGTTCGATCTAAAAATTAAATGAAGCCATGGTCTGTGGAATGTGCCTTTGGTCTACAGTAGGATTGATTTCTAGACCCGTCAGAAGAGCTTATAAGATGCAAGGTGGCAAAGAACAGCTAACCTAGTTTGTTACCCTTCACAGAATGGCTCAAACCTATAATGGATCAAACTGAAACTCCAATAGCATACAGATTATTACATTAAGTGGCATGTTCCAACACCATTATTCCATCATAAAGGGTAGAATTCTACTCAACAGACAGACAGACAGAAGCATTCTATCTCCCGTGGCAACGCTCAAACCCTCATAACACAACTAACTCTTCAGTGTGCAGGTACAAGTATCTAACAGTTTGAGATCTCCACAACGTACTCTACAGTTTCTGAATAACTTTGAGAATAACGAGGACCTGAATATCAATGGACACGCTGGAGGAACGGGTCTTTGGACCTATTGAGGTATTGGTTGTTGTTGTTTTTAAACCATACTCAATGTCAAATAGTTGGATTTACATCTACAGTCAGAATTTAATAAGTGATATTTTCATCCCCTGTAAAGGAATTATTCCATCATCCGCTGTTCCAAAAGCATCTGAATGTGTGCTGGGAAACAATAACAAAACAATATCTTCTACTACAAGTAAGAGCTGCTTGTTTCAGGCCTGGCCCAAAATTAAAATACCACATAGATTCTGGTAAATGTTGTTGTGTTCTATAACCACCTCTGATCTCTTCTATACCCTTGTAGAGAAAGATTATAGTTCAATTTGTGAAACTCCAGCAAGAATATGAAGTCCCATCAGAGCTAACCACTGAAGACTGGCTCAAGGAGCAGGGGAAGAGCACTGACAGTGAACAGTGAGTGACAGAAAGAAAGAAATACAATCCACTTAATTATCTAGCAATAACTCTGGTCAAGTCAGTGCATTTCTGATGAGAGCAACATGGAAAACTGACCTCAGTTCTTCCTTTTTGAAGGCTGTG
>OMKK01046678.1:0-10621 GCA_900302305.1 Polymixia japonica
GCTATCGGAGAATCGGGGCAGGAATGCAACTCCTGACATACACATCTCCCAGGACCACAGACAGAATATGTTCCCAATTAGCTTCATCTGATAAGGTGCGAGTGCAAGTGAAACCCAAGGCGGGCATGATCAATAGCAGTTGACTCGTTTCATCAGATGGGTTTTGACATTGACAGGCCGCGCTGTGATTAATCACCGTTGTGCTGCAGATAATTGTCCGACCACATCTTCCTGTGTAGGTGTCGTTGAACTCCACTGTCATGTCCATAGCGCTTTGAATCTGGCTCGTCACGTTCAGCTCTGTCGCTGCTCCAATTAATCTCTGCTACGTCTGGAACACATACAAAGCCAACGTTCCCTTTATGCGCATTTATGTTGTTCTATGCTCTCTTTCTCTCTCTCTCTCTCTCTCTCTCTCTCTCTCTCTCTCTCTCTGTCTCACACACACACACACACACACACACCCAAACACAAATACATTGTCTCTTCTTTTTCTCAACCATTAGCCAAAGAACATCACCAGCTAAAGCTACTTGGACCAGAATCGCCATCTGCTGTTCATATTAAACACTGCACCATAGATGGAACAGGGACGATGTGTGGCGGTTGTTACAGTGGGGTGAGCTTTTTGATAAAAACAAGCTGCAACCCATTGCGGTTTTCATCCTCAGAAAGTCTCCTTGGTTTCCATGAGCACAGCTGGATGTTTTTAGGTTTACCCATACGGGACTGCTGTGACATGGGCACTGGAGATGAAACAGGCCCCCTTCTGCACACAAACACAGCACTACACTCCCGGCTTTGTGTGCAGCTGGTAGGGATGACACAAGAGGCACAGGGCTTTATTGAGTCCTGCTGAGGCTGCTGTGCAAGTCAGGGCAGTGCTCTGGCAAAGCTCAGCCTGCAGGGCGGTGGAGGTACGCGGGACGATGGAACACAGGCAACTTGGCCGGTGTTTTGGGTCTCTGTAGGCCGGTGTGTTCTGTGGGGATGTCGTGAGATGAGACCTGGCCTCTCCTTAGCTCCAGTCTCATTAAAACTAAGTGAGCTCTTTGTAACTGAGGAGCAGCAGATCCCCAGCGCACACCGAACCTCCCCAACTGTCCTATGCGACTAGAGTATGACTTACATGTTGTAGTCTGGAGGAATAAACTATCCCTAATATGCTATACTATATATTCATGGTATTTACATGTTACTTATCCAAACATTCCGGGCTTGGTGTTCAATATGGAGCTGATTTGTTGATCACAGACCACCACGTAGTTGACTTTTTCTATGAGGCAATTCCTCAAGTATTGCTTATTGCCACACTGACGATTCCTCAATCTCCTCCAAATGAGCAGAGGCTCAGCATCACTCTTTGTGCATATATGTTCCCATCTCTATTGTGGGTAAACTCATTAGTTTTCCCATAAGTATCTCTTTCAGCAAGAGCGTCATCTCAGCATGGGTGGGTTTATACTGTGTTCCAATTCGTCTGTTCTTTCATTCCTCTGTTATCCACGAATAAACTGTCAGGTCTCGCTGAAGATATCAGCTTAGAGCTTCTGTACCTTCCCCTGTACCCTCCTCACCTTCTTTTCCCTTCTCTGTCTAAACCATGTGTTCCAAATTGTTACTCGATCACATTCTTAAGCCACTTGTTAATGTCAGTTCACACTGCTTCGCTCACCCCTTAATACGCCGTGGTCAGGCGCCTGCGTTCCTGACCTCACACGCAAGCAGGATTCATGGATTCAATTATACATGTAAAGTCTGTAAAGATAACTGGTGATGGCAGGAGGTTGCGAGATGGCACTGGAGGAGCACGCCTTGTGGCCAGTTCAGATTGAGTTGACAGCTGGTAGGCATGAAGAGGAGAGCATAACCACCCTGATGGGCACCAGCTTTGAAGACAGACAGCAACGAGAAAATTCCAGAGCCATTGCACGTTGCAGTTTAGGAACATCATGACCTCATTACCATCAATCTCTCTTTCTGGGATTTATTCTTTCATTTTGCCTGGTTTAAAACCGGGGTTATACAACAAAACAAACTGTATCCGAAACTAGATTTGAAACAATGTAATTCTTATAATAATATAATTGCCAACTGAAATTTTGAGTTGGCAAAGTCTGGACAATGACACCTGCTTGGAGTTATCAAATAGATGACATATGTAAATCTTCTAGCGACCTCTTGTGGCATGGAATAGGTATGGAAAACCACATCTAAACATCACATGGAAAATGGTCCCAATGTGAGTTGTTATACAAACATCCACATGATATAACTCTGTCCTCCTAAAAGCTAGGCTTCATTCAGAACTCTAACCCCTTGCATGGACATAATAGTTTCTTTATGACTACCAAGAACTCACTCCCAAGAAAACCAAAGGCTACAAATTGTTCTTACCATTATAGTTTATTTAATAAATCAGACATTTATATCCAAAATTATTTGGGACATGTCTTAAGAATTTCTCAAATTTCAAAACAAACAATTGAAAACATCTCCCAATACAGTTAAATTGGTATTGCAAGGGTTCCCACTGTCACTAGGGGGCACCACCAGTTCAACCTGGCAATACAGTACAATCATTCTGATTTGGGCTGAGTTTAGAATGGACTCTTGTGTCCAGATTAGACATTTTATTCCATAGAGAAATATATCAAAATATCATTAGCATTGTCAGCCAGACAAGTGATGAAACAGTGTTTGACTACAACAAACTTCACAGATTTTCTATTTTTTTCAGTGCGAAAAGTCTAAAATTCCAGTATGTATAACGAATGGGAATTATTGCATTTATACCTATTGTCATTTTTTTTTGCATTTAATAATGAGACACTTGGTACTTCATTGCTCTCTTTCCTCTCAATGCTGGTGTAGCCTTCCTTAGTCTCTGGCACAGAGTAATGAGCAATGCAGAGACTCAATCAGGCCCTGCTGTGGAGAAATGATTCCACATGGATATGAGATGCATGACAAAGCCTGCGCAAGGCTACACAAAGTCTGTATAAAAAAATTAAGATTCATTCCCTGTTTACCCAACTTTAAGTGGCAGCAGAATGCATCATGGTGTTGTGGAGACCATTCTCCTAAACCATGCTGTTATTGTTGAGTTTTGTCCACTCGAAGATGTCCTGCTCACACACAATGTCTGAGTTGATGAGCAGGTAGCGGTCACCCACGCAGAAGTGCTTCTGACACGCAGCGCACTTGAAGCACTCCAGATGGTACACCTTGTCTCGGACACGCATGGTCATCTCAAATGCGCGGATCCTTTTTTCACAGGATGCACATAGTCCATCCTGACCAAAGAGCCTAGGTGGATGAGAAGATGTCAATGTCTTATTGAGTGGGACATGGAAAACAGTGTCATACTCTTGATTAGGTGAAACTTTAAAGGAACCACACGACCACCTAGGAGGAAGCCCAGGTTTCTCCGCAGAACCATGTCCAGTGCCCAGAAAGAGTTAAGAGTTTAAGTCCCCTGCCTCAGGAACCACATGTGTGTCCCCACTGACCTCAAATCAAATCCTGCCACAACTTGTTCTATTCTTTCTTCCTCTCTATTGTCCCACTGTGTTAATATAGAACTTATCTCCTTAAAAAAATATTAAAACTCCTGCAAACACAGGGCAAAGCTGCTTGTTTTAACATGTATCTCTAAGTGTAAAAACGCACTGACTCACAACTGATTAAGGAAATAGTCTGGGTGAAAATACACCTTACATACTTTTCTTTGGTGACTTTGACAACTTCCTGAACTCTCGGGTCGTGACACAACGTGACTTTTAGCAGAAATGCCAAACCAACCTGAGGTAGTCTCTCCGGCACAACTTTCTTCCCAGTTTGTAGTAGAGCCTGCGGCCCACTTCTCCCAGTCGACAGCCACACAGGTCACAGCTCAGACAGTCTTCATGCCAGTACTGCTCAATGGCCTTCAGAAAGAATCGGTCACCAATGCTCTGCTGGCACCCACCGCACGTCAGAAGAGACGGTGGCATCTGGAGGACCTCATCTACTGGCTCCCTATGGAGGACAGACAGTTAGGACATCAGATATCCTTAACAAGCATTAATGTCGTGGGCCTCATCTGAATCATGCCAGATTGCTGAAACAGTCATCGATTTCTATTGAGATATTGTAAAAAATAAACTGCGAGACCAATAGAAAGGTTAGAAATGATTTGGTATAATTGTGAACTACATTTAAGAGTAGATACAAGGTCATGTAGATGAGTCTAGTTCTGATCATTGTTGAGAGTAAGTGTGAAGGAGGATGACTGGGAGGCCAGAACTTACTGTGTGCAGCATAAACCCAATGATGTACCTGCTCTTACCCACCTTTTCCCTCTAACATAAAACCTAGCTTTCTACATAGGTGCTCCCCAAAAAGGGATAGTTACATCATATTCTGGGCATTGGTAAAATGTATGCAAAAAAAACAATAACATTATATTGAGTTACTGTGGGGGGAAAAAAACATTATACAAGATTTATTATTATCTGTAAATGTTTTGTTACATGTCTACGATATTGTCCACTTGAGGGAGCCATTCAACATTGTTACAATAAGTACAGTAGTCAACCAAAAAAAGGATAGAAGGCCACTTTTCAAAGGGAAATATCTATTGACATGATACATGTTGGACGGAGAATCACATTACAATCCTTTAAAATGTGTAGCCTTAGAAAATAAAAGTAGCAATGAACTATTATATATCCTAATTTGTGTATGTAACTTTGTTCTAGACGAGTGAGAAAATAATAATAAGTAGCTCAGGCTGTCAATTACCTCATTGTCGGTACTTATTCTACCTAATAGAGAGCTCATGTGTGGCCCTACAACGAGCTTCAAAGCTATCCTTAAACTTGATATTTTCTGAACTTGCCTCATTGCAAAATATGCCTATTTTCCGCGGTCAGCTTTTGGATCTCATCCTATAACCCTGTTACTGCCTGTGAGATAATACGGTTGACACACCAACGATGTTGAGCGTCCTTGAATGTATTTTTCCTCAGATATTGCATAGACATCTAAGGTTAATAATATGATATGACACCGTATAGGCTACTTACTCGTTGGCTTCCAGAGTCTTTCTCTCTATTGTGGATGACATTCCAGAAAAAAACGATATCCAAGTTGATCAAGCGCACGTTTCCGAGCCCCAAAGCCAGCTCACTTCTCCAGCAGCAGGCCTACCTGCGATGCTCTGTTATGGGGGACTGTAGATAAGACGCGATGCACCTGCCCGACAGCCTATAAGACGTCAGTTACGTGCAGGTTTGGCATTCATTTGTGATATTATTTGCATCAGAAATTAAGTCCAGTCGACAGCGCCGCAAAACAAAAAACAAAAAAAATATGAGGTCTTGTGCTCTAATTTAAGCGATGGTGGAGGACACTGTCATCGTTTCCTGAGGCAATAAATTGTATTGACATTGTTCATGTCTCTCGAGTGTATTTTATTATCCTACTGCGACTTTTCGGTACTACACGAAGCTTCAAATGCCGTTAATCCAATCAAAAGGTCACTTGCGAGTATAGCCTCTTTTTCGTCTTTTTATTCCAGCTGTCCCCGGACGCGCTGCTCCAAATGAAGCCGCGATCGCCGTTATTGTGCAGCATCGTGTTTAAATACATCGGGCCCCTGCGGTCTCTGCTTTCGTTTCCCTCTTCCTGCTCACGACTGTTTGACAATGGGGGGAAATCGTTCTTAAAGCGACAGATAGAGCCTGCACAGCTTGCTATTTCATGCATGGAGTAAGTCGTGACTGGAGCTAATGAGTTCATTATATGCTTTGCTACACTAAAATCCAGATAGGACACAGGATGTGATGGCACTTTACCACGCATTCTAAATGTGTGGTATGATTTATGTAGCCTACTAAAGGTGCTAGGATTTCTTTATAGTTTATGATAGCCCATTGTATAGGCAGCATAATTAACACAGGCCTTACAGTCCAAGCTGATAACTGGTTGGAGAAATGTCTGATATTATATATTATCCCAGCTCTTATGAAGGTTTTCCTTTTGAGAAATGAGTGCAATAATAATTAAATGTTGTAACTAGCCAGTGCTACTGTGGACCCATCCTCTTATCTATTGCCAGTGCTTCAGGGCTGCCTGTAGGAGGGAGGGAAAAGAGACAGCAGTTGGGCTGGGCAGGGAGATAAAGCACCTCACTCCGATGGCCAGAATCAGTTCTTCAGCCAGATGTAGGGAGGTCACACGCAAACTGTAAATTCAGACTGCATGCACCCTTAGGCTGGACTGTTTTGGGCTGTGCAAACTGACTGGATAGATACCAAGCCTAGAAAGCCCAAGAGAAAGGTGAGCGCCGTACTATCTCATGCCAACTACATAGAAAGCTCTGAAAGTACAATTTATTCAAATTAAAAAGATTTAGCAATTTAATATTTTGAAGCCTGTTGTTTTTGGTACATCACCACAACACAGCACATGGCCATGGTGAGTGCGCTACCCCTGTCATCAAAAGCCATTACTTTATTTACCAATAGGTTAGCACAGTAATGTCACATCAAGGTTCGAAAACAAATTTACAACACAAGTGAAACCTTTGACAAAGTCAGTGTTGATATGATACTCAATTCATTCACCACTTCCTATGGAGTTGGCAGGGAAGGCCCAGAGGATGTGTGGTATGCAAGTAGAGGTGAAGTTTTCCTGGGGGGGTGGTGCACTCTGAATTCACTTCCTACACCCCATGATAGCACCCCTCTCATGGCTTTTCAGATAGGCAGGCTGACTCCAGATGGTTCGGCGTGATAGGAATAATGAAGCTTATTGCGCACCATAAAAACAAGCTTGTTGTCATTAGGCGGGAAATCTGTTAGCTATCTGTCTCCTAAGGCCTCCTAAATGTCATCAGAAAGGAGGTGTAAACATATAGTGCTTTTTACTGTAGACTTGACACTTAGGATGTGCATCCTCTAAAGCAGATGAGAAAAATAAAAATAAAATGGAAACGTACAAACGTCGAGAAAAATGATTTCCACGTATGGCGTCTTTTTTTTTTTAACATATTTTAGAAATATAAAGTTAATGATCAGTGTTATATTAAAGGCTACACACACATTTGTATTTCCAACATGGAATTCGGAGAGCAAACAGTTAAGAATCTCAACAACCTTTTGGGAAGTGGTGTCACTCATGTTCAGCTTCCTGTTTTGGCTGTTTGGTATTGAGAGCTTTATGGAGTTGAAGGCTGTGTGGAATTTCAGGGCAAGTGGAAAATTAGGGTCAAAACTATTGTTCCTCTCTTACATCATCCAGTGAGCCATGTGAATCCATTGGTAATTGTTTCAAGTTGTTCTTTGATAATTAAAGCAAAGTTAAAAATCAAAGGTCGTTAGGTTGCAGGATTCAGTAAGTCCGCTATATGTCTGCTATATATATACTGTATCTAAATTAAACTTGTTCTCAAGTAATAAGAGATGTCATTGAAAATAGTTTGTTCTCCCTTAATTAGTATTAGGACAAAGATTAGCTATCTAAACATAGACACACAGGCCTATTTCCTGGAATAAGAGAAGTACGGACATATTGTTGATTCTTTGATAGCACATACTCTGGAACAGCAATAGATTAACTACCACTTCCTGTCTAATCTGAAGTGAAACGATAATTGGCTCCTGTTTCAGAGCCCTCCCTCTGTATCCTTCACAGGTTCACAAAGGTGAACATGTTTTATTGTCCATTGCTGCCACATGGAGATGGACAAGAGAATTGTGAGTAGAATTAAGTTAATTGCTTAAAAACCTGTAGGTGTGAAGGTCAAAGGTCATATAATGAACCACCCGGGCTTCACTAGTTAGAAATGGCTAGGGACAGTGTTGTTGTCTGAGTGAAATACAGCAGGCTACGGAAATGAGTCACTCGTTGAAAGGGAGCTTCACTTACCCTAGAGATCCTCCCATAATCAGTATTATCCCTAAAAGAAAACACACTTTCAATGGAGCAGTGCAATCAGAGAGCAGTGCAGCAATGTTAACTGCTTCCTGTATTTGCCAAACCAAGCCCCATACAAGTTGGTTCCATATTCACAGACCTCTGGTTAGTTTGTTCTTTTTCAGACATTGATGCAAAATATGTGCTCAAAACTGAGGGAAAAACAGAACAGTGTGTCTAAGCAGTTGTAAAGCGCTTAGAAAAATCACTTGATGGTTCCACATTTTACAAATTCAAGTAATTAAGCATGTAGACTTATCAAAAGAATAGTTCTAAGTTGGAGAGCTATTGTTGTTTATTTGTGTTGTGTGTGTATGTCTAAAGGGTGGCGGTTAATAATGTGAACTTTAGCTCTCAATTCTGTTATAAAAATAGATTAGGCAATATTTTAATTGTATTTTTGGAAATCAGTCTATCCAGTGTCATGTATGGTAGGCCTATATAGGACATTGGGCAAGGTCTGAGTAGACGCTAACGAGGCACTTCTCCTCACTTTGTTTAATTTTGTGAGTGTCAGCGTGTTGATCACACTACTTGTGCTTTACTGCCACCTACTGATATAAGTAAACTAAGACATTTTTGGATGTGGGCTGTTGGGTGAATAAGAGTTCATTGATGTATAGAATCAATCTAGTTTGTTGGTTCCACTGTCTTTACCCTGTCATATCTAAACTACTGAGGCGTTCCACTTGGAGCTTACACAGCTTATTTAACTGTTCATTTTCAATATGGAAAAACAAACAAACAATATATAAACATCTTTACAGTTAGCAATTAAAACCATGTTAAATTGTTTTTTTTAGTAGGCCTATATCAATGGGTTTTGTTCAGGTTTTGGCTTGCAGATGAAAAACAAACCACGTACCTACAAAGGGACAGTCTCTCCGACCACCAGGTTGCCCTGCCACACAACCATTGGGCCCAACATGTGATCCAGAGGAGGCTGCGAGCATAATAATATAATAACATAATATTACTATAATACATCCTAAAAACTCAGGAAATGGCCCATTTGTCCATACTTAAAGCTTCTATAGATAACGTATAGCAGCCTCTAGGGTCTGCTAGTGGTATTTTTGGCTGGGCCGCAACAGCGGGGCCAGCCCCATAAACGCAAATGTCTGTGACTGACTGACTCACTGACTGAGTGATGAAGTTACACCATAGGTTGTTTGCAGTCACGTGATTCTATTGACGCATGAAATTCAGATGGAGGGCAGGAAGTGAAAAGCAGAATGGAGAAGATGGAGGAAAGCCCATACTGTGCTAGTTTAGACGATATTATGAGAAATTAAAAGCCTTCTAGCAATGAGGCTTTTGGCCACAATTTCGCACATGTAGGGGTGGGCAATACAATTCATTTTGGTTTCGATCCGATACCAAGTAATACTAAAGAGGAGCGGTCTTACAGCGCGCTGCGCGTGTGTGTTGTTTGACAGTGAGCACACACAGCAGCAGCAGGGAAGCAGAGAGTGCATGCACTAAGAAGTGTGTTCATGTGCACAGGACATGATCTACACTCTTGTTATGAAGATGACACCAGGAATGGAGTTTGCAGAGACAGTTTCTCTACTCGTTGATGATATAAAATTGTGAGAACGAGGGAGAGACGGATCCATTTTCGTTTTTGGCATCGATCCTATTGATGCTAGAATCGATCTTCAAAACAAGACATGTATCTGTAGTGTTGATATTTTTAGTATAGATCTGGCCACCCCTAACATTTGATCATACATGGTCCAGCCATATACTAGGTTCTGACCTAGTCTTGTTTTACTGTCGCAAAGCCAAACTGATGTGTAATTGTTTACATTCATGACTGAGTGTGGTTGGACTGATGCTGTCTGTCGTCATGTGGTGTCTGTCGAAATGCCAACATGTACCGCGGTCTTTTCATTCTCCCATGGCCATTACATTATGCAATCACCAGAAATGTAATTATAATCTGTTAAAAGCATAACTACATAGTAGCTTTAATGTTAATAAGTTCATTTTCCATTGGAGTGGTGTTTATTTCAAGATTCCCCTATTAAACTGACAGAGGCATATGGACAGCTTTTGTTTATTTAATTATTTGATAAGGGAAATTGTATATTTTAAGATATACTGAAGGCTAGCCTTTTGTTAATGTTTGATTGGCAAAGAAAGTAGCCCTTTAACAGGTTGCAATTGGATGTTTTGAAGAGTGGATTGAGCCTGTGAGGAACTGGACCATCATTTTCTGTGGCAGGTTGAATTTTTCAGGATGTTCTCCCTGCGGCAGCTGAAGAAACTCAACCAGAAAATGATGGTCCAGTTCTACACGACCATCATTGAGTCCATCCTCACTTCATCTATCACCCTCTGGTTCACTGCCTCCACTGCCAAGGACAAAGGCAGACCGCAGCAGATCATTCGGTCAGCCGAGAAGGTCATCGGCTGCAACCTGCCATCTCTCCTGGACCTGTACCACTACAGGACCAGAAAGAGAGCAGAAAAGATCATCGCTGATCCTCCCCATCCTGGTCACCACTTCTTCCAAAGACTGCCATCTGGCAAAAGGTTCCGGTCTATCAAGACCAAAACCTTGCGCCACCTGAACAGTTTTTTCCCCATGGCAGTGGGGCTCACAAACAAGCCCCCTGCCTCTCACTGACTCTGGGACTTCCACTCCCCGCCC
>OMKK01046704.1:0-10001 GCA_900302305.1 Polymixia japonica
GTGTCACTCTCTCTGTGTCACGCTCTTGCTTTGTCACTCACTCACTCACTCACTCACACACACACACACACACACACACGTGGATATACATGCTTATATATCCAGGACACCACCTGCTGAGACAGTGGAACATCCTGAATAGGATTTTGGGGATTGAAGTCTTTCCAGCCTGAACATCACCTCCACTGTCGGGGGACGGCTCTTGTATTTCAGTGTAAGAGACTCAACTCTACTGTAATAATGTAGAACCACTAGCTGTGATACAGTAACAAGTCCTTATATAGCTTGGTTTCTAGACGATGAAGAGGGTGAAACCAGGAAGCCGTGACTGTAAGGATTAATTTAGGTCAGGGGAGCGGTTCACCTCTCATTTCAGTTGCGTTGTGGCTTTTAATGAGAATTGGGATTCTAGTATGTGTGTTTTTTACTTTTTGTTTTTTTGGGAGATGTGAATGTTATGCAGCATAAACTGGTCCATTGATGTTGTTGGGCTGTGTTTCAGCTTGCCCCATTCTACAGAGGCATAATGATGCCCACAAAAATTCCTCATTAACCTTGGGGCTAACCATTATGCCTACATTAGACAATTTTGGCTGGACCGCAACAGCGGGGCCAGCCCTATAAACGTGAATGTCTGTCTGTTACCGAGTCGCTGACTGACTCACTGACTCACTGAGTGATGAAGTTACACCATTGGTCGGCCGAGTGTTGGTGTTTCCCCATTGGCCGATGTATCTGTTTCAAATTAAAAGCCCTCTAGCAACAAGGCTTTTGGCCAGGATTTTGCACATTGACCATACACGGTCCAGCCATATACTAGGTTCTGACCTAGTCATGTTTTAATAATTAGTGATAATTTACCTGTTGAATAAGGGCATACATTATTCCCTGCCTCATGCCTGTTGCAATCAATACATGTCCATGTGGTGGTGACCGGAATCTATAAACCAGAGATTCTGACATATTATCTTACTCATTTATGTCCATCAAATGTGGGGATTAAGTTCAGCTTTAATTTATAACTAATAAATCAGTTAAAAGATTAAATACAGACCTGAAGCACAAATAGCTCTTTGCTGCTTGATTTAAAGAATACAAAAATCACTCTTTCCATTTTTGTCCATCATCAACTAAAATCACTTGAATGCACGATTCATATTTATGAATTACATATCTCTGAACTACTACGTTACACGGAGCACTTGAAGGGTCATGATTGTCCCTCTTGTCTTCTGTCTCCCCTGTCCACAGGAAAGCTTGGGATGCCCCGTGGTTGTGTCTGAATCAGCTGGTTCTGCTGCTGTCAAGGGTTTAATAATAGAAACAACAGGGGTCTGCAAAACCTAACGGGTGAGTAAAGTCAAAACTCTCCCAGCCCTTTTTGTACAGTGTTTTGATATTTTCTCATATCCAGCAGCTGAATAAAATAACATTGCAGTGATTTCTTCTTCTCTGAAGAAATCAATGTTAATATTTATAGTTAATTTAAGTTAATATTAATAGCTTCAACTCCAGTTAGCTTTTCTCATAGTTTTTTTTGACCAATAATATTCTATGAAAAAATACTGATATGAATCAGAAACAGCATATTCTTTTACTGAATCATTGACATCATTAGTCGTCTTCATCCTTTATCCATCTATGATTTGCTATTCATTCTGCTAGCCTTGACCCTACATAATATTTGGAGTAGACTCGGGTTAGTCATTGGTGCGTAGGGGGACCGCAGTGCCACACTGTGTCCTCTGATGCCAGCCAAAAGATGAATTTCAGTCCCGGGCATCTTTCCCTGGGCTGAAGCAAGAGCGAGTCCTCGGCTGGCAACACTTTTCAATAAGGGTACAACAATTAACCATTAATTAACATTAGTTAATGCAGTAATACACATGAACTAACAGTTAATAACAGTTAACTAATGTGTCTAGTAATTATTTACTAGTGGTGTTCATACCTAACCATGATTAACCATGTATCGATGCTCTTTGTGACCCTTGTAAGTTTGAAACAATCGCACAGCTATTAAACATTAGTGAAACATTTCCGGCTGGAGATCAATATCCGTCATGACAACCATCTGTTAGCAACATGATTCATTCCAAATGTAAAAAAGATGGACGACTTTATGCTACACGTTAAAAGAAAGTGCAATTAATACTGCATTAACTAATGTTAATTAATGGTTAATTGTTGTGTTGTTGTCCGTTATTGTAAAGTGTTGCCCCTTTGCTCTGCCGCCCTGCCCGCTCCGCTATAAATCTCCCCTTCTGTCACCTTTATTCACTTGCTTGGCACAGTAGAGCCTACAGAGAACAGACAGATTTGTCACCCCGCTTGGTGACATCACCCTGTTATGTTGGCTCTCTTGGGTGTGTGTGTGTGTGTGTGCGCGCGTGCGTGCGCGTGCGCGCACAAGTTAGTGTATGCATGTCAGTTCCTAACTGCTTAGAGTCACAGCCCAGTGCAGAGTTGTCTTGGTGTGAATTCTCACAATCTCCCCTCGCAGAGAGGCAAGAGAGTGGAGGGAAGGTGGAGGGGAGCGGGACTGAGAGCAAGACGTGGGAACATTACTTTCCCTGGTAACCGCATAGAAAACAAATAACAACATGCTGGCAAAACCAGGACGGAGAACTTCAACAATGACAAGAGCCCTGGAGGAAACGCACCAGGCCGAGGCAGGGAGAGGCAGGTCAAGAACATGTCCAGACATGCAGATGTTATGTTGTTTTGGGTGTTTTTTCCCACGATTACAATAATCCGGGTTGTTCCTTTAGACTCAGACTGTAATTTGTTTGAGACCTCTTATCTTTTTATTTGTTTGTTGACGTCCGTTTGACTCCCACTGGTGCTGAATTGTCAGCCAAATGATGCGGATGATTCCTTGTTCAGTTTTTACATTTAATCTTCCGTTGCTCCGGAGTGATTTCATTCTTAGGAGGCTTTCGCGCCCGGATCCACGTACACTTGGACCCCAAAGTCCAGTGTGTTTGATTAGTGTGAACGCTGCGCGCTTGAAAAGGTGGTCTCCGGTTCGGTTCATGTGCGCTCGGGGTACGGTTCGCATCAGGTGCGAAAAAACCAACTGCACCAAAACACGGAAGTGGACCGCTGCTCAGAATGTGACGTAACTATTCGACTGTCCCGTTCAGACATGTGGCTCACTGTACTCAGACACGGTGCGAGGCAATTGTACCTAAATATGAAAAGGCCCTCAGTGACTACACTGCCGTGGTATTTCAAAATTGCAGCTTTAGGTCACCTACAAAGGGAAGTAGCTATTATTGACCTTGTGTTTTGGGGTGTTTTGTACCCTTTATTACCGCCTCTGCTGTGATGACTGACTGCTGTCTCCCTCGGTCCTTCTCAACACCAGACACGGTTGTCATCGCTCTGCTCCTGTTGCGCCGTTTTAAAAGTATCGTCACATCTCGTATTCGCCGCGTCCCGCTCCTCTTCCTCTCCCCTTCTCGTTCTGTCCTGCTCTATAGATTTTATCTGTTGCTCGTTGTGCCTTGGAAAAAAACGTCGCGCTGCACGTTGCAACGGTTTTCGCGGCGGATTCCGGATGGATTTTCTGTCGTTTGGCGCTGAGAGTTCTGTGGGAATTCTGCGCAGGGATCTTTGGTTGATGGTAGAAATCCGAGTCCCTTCGAGTTTATCTAAGTATTTAGGGTGACAGAGTTTACAGACACCAGCACATGTTTTCAGCTACCCAGTGAATTTGGTGGCAACACCACAAAAAAGTCTCGTTCCACGGGCCAAAGCCATAAGTCAGCTGCTTCTCCCAGACTTCAACCAGTGGTTGGATCAGGACTGCAGAGTCTTATAGCGACAGCAAGAGGATGGTCACAGTGATGGTTACAGTGATGGTCACAGTGATGGTCAGAGTGATGGTTACAGTGATGGTCAGATCACCGATGAAACGCTAAATATTATATTATTGGAAAAAGAAAGTTGAAATGCCAAAAAGCATATACACATTAACCCAGTTGCGTATGAACCCTGGTTTGGTTAAGGGAGTGGCCTGATGAAAACATGATGAACTGCATAGGTATGAATGAATGAAAAGTTTCAAAAATTGCTGAAATTAATCTTGTAATCGGTTCATAGCTTTTTGCATGAAGGTGCAATTCGTGTCTTTGTGTATATTAGTTCAGATTTTAATGCCGAAACAAAAGAAGAAAATGTCAATACTTGGCCAAAGCCTCAGCCTAAAAAATTGCCTTATCACGATAATGTTGCTCAAGTATTGTGGTAAAATGATCTGTCTCAGGCGATTCCTAGCCCCAATTAAAATCCAACATTTGTCTCTGGGTGGACTTTGAAACTGCTTTAGATGAATTGGACTTGTCAGGTCTATGGCCAAGTCCTGGCAAACCACCACACATTCCGATGTGTTCGAGCTCCTGCTGGTAATTGGGGCGGTAGGGGTTGTAGAGTCTGTCTTTTATCCAGATGATGTAGGTTTAAGACCCGCGTCGGCAAGCATCCGCGCTGCTGAAGTGTCCTTGAGCAGAACACTGAATTCCTACCAGCTCCAGAGGTGCTGGTTTGATGATCCTTTGTTGATCTTGAGCTCTGCTTCACATAAAGGGGGTTTAGGGGGATCAATAAACTATCTCGCATTATTTCTGTTTATAGGTCCCATCGCATGATCGGGAGGATCTTTAAGGGGACGTGATTAGTGACATAATTATCCCATGAATGCAGATTGGCCAATTGCGGGGTCATTAACTCGAAATGTGCTCAGGAAGACCCCAGGAATGTGGAACCCTCTCTTCTCTCTGATCTCTGGGGAAACTTGCATAGCGAGGGGTGGCTTTGGCAATAATGATCCGCCGGCATGTGATAACAATCGAGAGACTGGTTAAGGACGGAGCTTTAGTACAGTATCCGAAGCCAAAACATGTGCTGAACACACCACTGCAGCATGCGTCGATACAGCGCAGACTGCATTTTGAATGAACTGGGATGAAAGGATGTTGGTGAAAACAGGATAAATCTCGAAACACAAAGAACTCGCTCCAACTCACGTTGTCACTTAAATCAGTGCACTACAAGCATCTTTAGATCATCAGACAATCGGCGTGGAAATGTACATCGGGCGATCATCTGTCTGGTGTGGCTGTTAAAGGGCATCATATTAAATTGCCATGAGTGGGACTGGCTGTCAGGTCATACATCTGCCTTTTGCCCTGAAGCAATCTAGCATTATTTGCAAATGATTAAAGGTCTGGACTAATGAGGGCTGTTTTTACTTGAGACTTTAATAAAACAAATTGCTTTGATATGGTATTACATGTACATCTTTGATCCAAGCAGACTGAGCACGCAGACATTTAACAGCTAAATGTCCGCTATATGTTTGTGGTCTTCCCATTTCAGGATGCAAAAAGTATATGGAGAGGTTCGGTTTATATATTGTGTGAAGGAAATTAATAATTGCACGCTCAAAATAATTGTGAGAATGAGATAGTCGCTTCAATTATGCAGCAATTATTTATTAAGTCTGTGTCATATAATAATTTGGTTCTCCTCCTCGGTCAAGTCAGAGGAGAAGTCTGCCATGTAGTCAATAGTCAGGTCCACCTCCTCAGTCAAGTCATGGAAAATGGACCCCGAACAGAGAAAGCACAGCGGTTTCACAACTCTAACTTTGTCCTAGAGGAGAGCCGTGGGAAAGCAGGTGTTCTGGAGAGAATATGGGAACAGAGAAACGTTATGGTTGCCTCTATGTCTAACTAGCTTACAGGAACCTGCAAGAGGCTAAACATTATTTCAACATGGAGTACTTAGGATGAGTGGTTACATGAGTTCATTCATAATATCCTGGAGATATTAGTGGTTCAGTGTCTTGCTCAGGGAAACAGACGGGGATATTGCAAGATGTAATCTATTTAGGGACATTCTCACTAACCGCACGATACGAGAGATTATCCGCTCACGTCACTGCTGCCTGATACAGAATTTTAATCTCAAAAGTTAATTTTTCAGGGATTAAGAAAACAGCCTCATTTGACACATGCATTTCTGAATCTGCAAAATGGCTTCGGAATGACTCGCGCGGACCAAAGGGTCATGAATCTCAACTCAAATCTTTATTTCAAGTTTATAAAATAGTCTGAAAATTGGAAGTCATCAGGGTTTCTCACGAGAACAAAGATGGACGACGTAGTATTTCAAACTGCCCTGGCCTCATTACTGCATAATCTTAACTTATGTCAGCAGCTGAAACAGGCTTCAGGGTGTGTTTGGGACATACGATTAGTTGTCCTGTTGTATGTGTGTTTTTTTGTGTGTGTGTGATCTAGATCACATCCCTGTGGCTTTGCCACTGAGGTGAAGTGTTGACTGTTGGTCCCGGTGGAATTTTTGAGCACTTAGAAAGTCAGGATATTGACACTATGCGGATCCATCAACATTACAGACTCACGGGACACTCTCTAAGATACTCTGCTTATTGATTGTTGAATTTTTCCCTAGTGATTGCCCTTGGTGCATGGATTAGTATGTGCCCCTGTGCTAATTCTCCCCAAAGTTTCCACTCCGACAACGCGCACCACAAGCTCACTTGCTATCTTGCTGCAGCAGTAAACTATGTAAAGTGTTTCCCTTGGGACCCCATTGATAAGGGTTAAATCAATAAAGCCATACAAAGTATCCCACTGCCAGGAAATATAGCCTGGAAACGGGACAAGCTAGACCTTGAATAGCGGTTTGTACTTGAAGCCAGCTATGTCGATGGAGGCAAGGTCACGGCAGATCAATAAAGGCGTGGGCGTCTGGAGTACCGACGCGCATCCCCGCCCCATCTCCCAATCCCAGACTTTTCCCCGAAGGCCCCTCTAAGCGGGACTGTGGAAACCAACAGCTGTCGGGTTTCCCATCAAAGCACCTCGGAGAGTAAAAGTGAGTTATGCAAGGAGAGGCGCAGGGGCCCGAAATATCAATATCAAATGATGTGTGTGTCGGCTCCCTGCTCTGCCTCTCCAAACATTAGTCATAGCCGGCCTCACGGGCAGAGCAGGCCACGCCTACTCACCTCACCACACCTGCTCATTAATTCCACTGCATAACTTATTTGAAAGTGTCAAAAATAAGGAATAAACTGTTGAATAAAGTGTTGAGAAATGATAGATTTTGGACCCAAGCTTGGAAAAGAAAAGTGCTTGCGCTTCCTGCTGTTTAACATGTATGTCGAAACAAAACACTTTTTAACTCTTACTGACTCTCATTTGGATGTTGAGTGTTTTTTATCAAATTAGCATTTTAGTCTTGCTAAAAAAAAAAAAAAAAGTCCTTTGTTTTTTGGCCCCATATCACAATAACACTGAGCAGATGTTTAAATGTTTCCTTTCACCTGGTGGAACAAAGGTCAAGCGGTAAAATTATGTCAGTTTAACATTCCCCAGCCTCTAGGTCCAACGGCGGTCTCTGCGAATTTAGGAATTTAGGGCAGTTTTAGGAGAGTGGGTGGCAGTCTCTCCAGAATTCCTCGGAGCTGTGCCCTGTCCCCTCTGCGCTGCTTGCTATAGTTATCCCAGGCCTGTTTCAACTGAGTTATGGCAGGAATGTGCCATAGCATGAGAAGGGGTCATCAGTCCTCACAGCCTGCCATGGCTCTCTGCCCCCTGATCATCAAGGCTGCAGAGAGAGAGAGAGAGAGAGAGAGGGGAGAGAGAGAGAGAGAGATGCTTTCCCATGCATGCGATCCTCCGCCCACGCATCTATGCAGAATGTTGATATATTTGATGCAGGAAGTAATGTTATCCTGAGGCTAGGCAAGTATTGAGGGAATATGAATATTCTCTAATCCTCTGAATCTCCGCTTACTAATAATAGTCAGATTTCTAAAGAAAATAATGACAGAATATATTAATGCACAAAAAAAAAGGTTAGATTTTGATACATTTTTGAAAACTTTTTTCACTTCAAAACAGTAGGCTACTGTTTGAGGTGACTGTGGTCTCACTGCTTTAGCTAATATGATTTTTTTTTGCTAGTACCTCATCCAGAATAACCATGCACGTTGTGTCTTTAAAATACCACCCAGACATTCCAAAAGCATAGCACTGCAGTCACCAGGCAACAACATCCCTTGTAACGCTCATTGTGTAACTCATCAAATCAGCATGACATATTATAGGGTCAAAGGCTTAAGAATGTAGTTTGCAACCTAAAATTCCTAAAATGCCTAAATGCTAAACCTTGCATTAAAGAAGGGGATATGGTATTCTTATGCATCATGGGAACGTGATTTTTATTTTATTTTACGACGGAGGTTAAGAATGTTTGAAGGGTAGGCTTGTATACCTTGTTTGTGCCTGTGAACGACTTTAATTGGGGTCCTGTCCTAAAAGTTAGGCATTTCTGGAAACATCTGGGCCAATCTATCATATTAGTGTGTTAGTTTCAAACCCGGAGTTTAATCCTGTATGTAAACAGTGAGTAGTACTTCCTGCAGGAGCAGTGCCAGTTGGTCAGCTGCTCTTATTCCAGTATCTCGGTTCAAAGTTAAAGTAGTAATTTGATAAACCACATAATTGCGGGACTTGCCGAGAGGTTTAATGGGATTAGGCCATTTGTCTTTGCCCGTAAGGCGGTGATTTGGTATTTTCTGTCAAAACATATTCACTTGAGCACAATGGCTATGTGTTGTCAGTGACCCTCTGGAATAATTGTTGTAAATAAAATGATGAAAACAATATCAATAATGTGAGACAAATGATCACATCAGCTTTTTACATGATTTTCCCTCCTTCAGTCAGCAGGTCAGGCCTCTGGAGAGGTTCTAGTCCGGTTACATACCTTTGAATTATGATCTAGCTCCTTCACATGGTGCCCATGTAATCTGTGTTTTAGATTTCTCCGTCGCAGCGCAGACTAGCCCGTTCACAGACTTTTCGACCTGATCTGCGCCGAGCCCCTTTTGTCTGGCCACCTATTGTTTTACTGTTTAGTCAACCTTGTCACGCCTTCCTCTTCAAACGGGCTAAAGTTTCAGCTGTTTCGGCCCTCGCCCCCCTGTGAGGTTTATGCTTTGAAGATGAAATGGGATTTCACGCTTTGGAGTTGATATTTGCAGTCGAAATAGGAGATTTCTAGAAGACGGATCGGCGTTGTCTTACTGAGGACGGCCCTCTGGCTGTCATATCGGATGACTTTGAGCTCTTTCTAGGCTATATCTTACAGTGCACTACAAGTGAATTGCTGTCACCTTGACTACTGTTAAATAAAAGTAGTAAGAGTAGTAATGTAAGTTGCTAAACAGTAATATCTTGAATTTTTAACATTGAATGGTTTTCCTGAATGATTGGAAACGTCCAAGTGTCAGAGATTGTTGCCACATTTTCCTGCGGTGCTCAGTCTGTTGAACCCTCAATCTCTTCCTGCCCGTGGGCCAAACAGCCCCGTCTCCGATTGCCTTTAGCAAAGTTTAGAAAGTTTTCTAAAGGAAGTGTTGAGAAACTCCGTACGGCAAGATGGAAAACGGTGTGTGTCAAACCTCTGACTGTTTTCAGCGCGCACCTTTTCGCGGGTTTTCGTCCCAGCTGCCGATGTAAAGTTAATGAATAAGTGGATCGGCAGGGCCCAAACCTCAGTTCACACACACGCACACACACACGCACACACACACACACACACACACACACACACGCACGCGCGCGCGCGCGCGCGTGCACACACGCTCGCACAAACTAATGGATGATTGATGTCCTACGGCATTGGGGATGATGTGCAAGGCCGGCGTGGCAGAGTTTTATCTCTGCCCTGAGGAATTTATCATTCTGTCAATGTTAAAGGTCTTTTAACCGCCATTAGAGGCATATTTTAAGTGTCATTAGAATCTGTACACATATTTAGCCACAAAGAGTTGCCATGTTGACTTAATTTAGCCGGGGTTGCCGAAATTGTTGACTATTGTTAAGCTTTGAGGAGTGAATATTGTTAGATAGGACGGAGGCTTTGAGGGGCTCAGCAAAGTGTCTAAACTACAATGCCTC